>VZRR01006230.1:0-74991 GCA_013398015.1 Oreocharis arfaki | reverse complement strand
CTGCAGCGGTGGGAGGCGGAAGGTGAGCGGGGCGCTCTGTCTCTTCCGTCCCGGGGCTGCCGGGGCTCGGCGCGGCAGTTCGGGGGCAGCCGCGTTCTGCTGAGCCCCAGCCGGTGCGGGACCGGGGCTGCGCCCGCTGGGGCCTCGGGGCAGGAGCCGCCTCCTGCGGTGGCACCGAGGGGCGCCGGGCGGGCCGCTCCCGGCACCGCGTGCTGCCGGGGCCGGTGGCCGGCGGGTGGGAGCCGCCGGGATGGCGGGTCGGACAAGGAGGGAGAGAGGAGGGCTCCGGCCCTGAGCGCCTCGGCCCGGGGAGCTTTGGTGAGACACCGAGCTTTCACTCCGCGTTAGGAAACGCAGCGGCCGAGGCCCCGCGGCCGTGCCCGGCAGGGTCATAGCTCTACAACTCCGTGACAGGCGGTGATAGCCAGGTGGGGCTCCGTCTTTCCTCCGATATAACAAGCGATGGGACAAGAGGAAAGAGCCTCAAGTTGTGTCAGAGGAGATTCAGGTTGAATATTGGGGAAAATTTCTTCACTGGAAGGGTGGTCAGGCATTGGCACAGGTTGACCAGGGCAGTTGTGGAGTCACCATCTCTGGAAGTGTTCAAAAAACAAATGGACATGACACTTACAATACTGTTTAGAGGGCATGGGGGTATTCTGTCAAAATGGTTTGCAGTATCTGTCATGAAAAATATGCAATACTAAAGGATTTAAAGGGGCTCTAAGAGAGCTGGAGAGGGGCTTTGGACAAGGGCTTGGAGTGACAGAACAAGGGGGAATGGCTTCCCACTGCCAGAAGGCAGGGTTAGATTAGATATTAGGAAGAAATTGTTCCCTGTGAGAGTGGTGAGGCCCTGGCACAGGGTGCCCGGAGAAGCTGTGGCTGCCCCATCACTGGAAGTGTTCGAGAACAGGTTGGACAGGGCTTGGAACAACCGGGTCTAGTGGAAGGTGTCCCTGCCCATGGCAGGGGGCGGAAGGAGATGGTCTTTAAGGTCTCTTGTAACCTAAACCGTTCTATGACTCTATGAGTCCCTGGGGAGGGTGGGAGCAGGGGGAGTTTCATTGCTGCTGAGCTGGGGAGCTGCTTTTGTGGGAGGATGAGCTCCCAGCCCACCAACAGATGCAAAGGCCGGTCTTGGGTGCTGATCCCCATCCATAGTGTGTCATGTGCAGCAGGAGGCTGATGGGATCTGGGAGCAGAGTGGATGAAAGAAGCCTAGGAAAATCCATAATCTGTGGTTTTTGGAGCCTGGTAGATGCGGGTGTGTGAAAGCTAGTGGTAATGGGGGAGATGGTGGCTGGATGTGTTCTTCCCACAGCATGTAAATCTTACATGGATATCCTGTGCTTTTTTTCTAAGTGCACACTCCTGTTTATTTGTAAGAGCTCATATGTGTCTTGGATCTTTCTTTGTAAAATATAACAGCACAGTTAAAAAATAATTTTAATTTTTAAAAAGCCAGGAAAACCTACCTGTGGTTGTAGAGATACTTACCTAAATTTTGACAAGTGGCTGCACAGCCTTGGCCCAACCTTCCCGGTAAAGAGGTGAGGATGTGTGGGCAGGGGAGTCAAATTTTCCAAGCAGGAACAGAAATAGAAGCATCAGGGTCACAGGGCAGAGGAGCTTTTCTGCTGTGTCAGACTCCACTGATCGGGCTGAGTGGTGATGGAGGGAACATAAGCGGGTACAGTGAACCATAGAATCCCAGAATGGTTTAGGTTGGAAGGGACCTTAAAGACCATCTCATTCCAGCACCCTACCATGGGCAGGGACATCTTCCTCTAGACCAGGTTGCTCCAAGCCCTGTCAAACCTGTTCTTGAACCCTTCCAGGGATGGGGCAGCCACAGCTTCTCTGGGCAACCTGTGCCAGGGCCTCACCACCCTCTCAGGGAAGCATTTCTTCCCAATATCCCATCTAGCCCTGCCCTCTGGCAGTGGGAAGCCATTCCCCCTTGTTCTGTCATTCCAGGCCCTTGACCAAAGTCCCTCTCCAGCTCTTCTGGAGCCCCTTTAGGCACTGGAAGGGCTCTGAGGTCTCTTGAGCCTTTTATTCTCCATGTGAACGCCCCCAGCTCTCCCAGCCTGGCTTCAGAGCAGAGGGGCTCCAGCCCTTGGAGCATCTCTCTGGCCTCCTCTGGACTCACTCCAGCAACTCCGTGTCCTTCTTGTGCTGACAATCTCAGAGCTGAAGGCAGCACTGCAGGTGGGGTCTCAGCTGAGCAGGGCAGAGAATTTCCCCCTCACGTGTGCCCAGGGCATAGGGGCTTTCTGTGTGCCAGCGCACTTGGTCAGGGCATGCTGAGCTTTTCATCCACACACACCCCCAAGTCTGTCTTGGCATGGCTGTTTGAAGGTGTCACAGTGAGGAGGAAGGGACCCTTTGAGCCCTAGAGGCAAATGAGGCTGGGTCAGGGCCACTGTTAATCTAACAGCTTTGTCAAACTGGGTCACCTGTCCCTCGGCCAGCTAGGTGTGTGAGGAGCTGGTGTGTCTGCCTCGTTCTGCTGGCTGCAGCACGGAAAGGAAGGGAAGGCCAGGCTGCCTGTGTGGGCTGGCCTTGCTGGTTGCCAGCACTGCCTGCAGCAGACCAGGTCTAGTGTGTTTGGGATCCTGCCACTTTGCCCAAATCACCTGGCCCTAAAGTCTGATGGCTCCAGGCCACCTCAGCCCTGCAGGCAGCCTGAATTTCTACCAGAAGGGGTGCACACAGATGTTCTGCTTCCTTTGGTTGGTTTTTATGATCTGGTTTAAGGCTGAAGAGGGATTTTATTTCCTGGAGGAGGGCAATCGGGAGCAGAGACTTTGTTCAACTGAATCCGGGCATTGCTATGTGTCCCTGTAGGTGTGGCCTTGTCCCCAGCAGCATCCCTGCACGGTGTTTCCCAGTGGAACCCTTGTCGTGGGCACAGGCTTTGCAGGATCGTGGGTCCCTGAGGGGATGCAGCTCTGGGAGGCCTGTGTTTGCAGTGAGCTGCTGGTGGTGTTGAGCAGGGTGTGAGGAGATGAGCTGTCCCAACCTGCTGCCCAGTGTCCCTGAGTCTGCATGGCTGGTACAGCCTGTGGCTGTCGGGTCATTGTCACCCTGAGCTGAGCTGCTCTGTGCTCTGTCCATGTCTGAGCTTTCCACAGCTGCCACCTGCATTGCATCCTCCAAAGACTGAACAGCTGAAATGATGTCTCCTCCTTCCCCCTTCTCCTTTTTCTATGATAAAAAATGATGGATAAAAGAACCTCAAAACAGACAACTCAAAACATGTCTGGGGAACACCTGAGATATTTTTTAGTAGTTAAAAAGCTAATACTACTATTATTGTCTCTCAGACAACAAAACTGCCTGGTCAGATTTGCTTTCAGATCTTAAATGCTGACATTTAACAATCATGTTTTCCAGGCAGCCCTAGGGATGATGGTGTAAATCAAACACAGACACAAGCACTTTTACATTCTGTCAGTATTTTATTAATGAAATCTAAGTAATGGCCATGGGCTGAGGTGTACCCCATTTCATCAGAGCGTTTGATGAGCCATTCTGGTTAGCTGACTGCTCTGCAGAGTTGAAAAGTTTGGAGCCTTCTCTTGCTGACTGCTGTTCAGTAAGAGAATTCTTGCAAGACCAGTTCCTCCTACAAAAGCTATTTTTGGGTTTTTTTTACTTTTTATGTAGAGTAGGACTGACTGCAGCATTGGTGGGTATCTCAGCAGCCAGCACTTTTTCTGTTTAGTTGAGCTGTTTGTATGTCATATGCTGCAGAAAATAAGGTGGATTTTTTTTAAGGAGATAGATCTTTCCATTGCGGCCAGATGAGTCAGTTCTTATGAACTTTAGTTGTGAATATTGGTAATTTTACAGTTGGGAAGTCAGAGCAAAGCTACTTCCTCAAATTTTTGGGATTATGTGTTTTTATGGTGACTTATGATCAGAACTTGGAAAAACTGTCTGGGTTGTAGGGTTGTACCATAAATACTGAGAATGCCATAAATGATGGGAAGCACTCCCCTTTCTGGGTTGTTCATGTGCACCATGGTGAGCCCTCCTGGAATATGGCCCTGACAGTCTGCTGGACTGTGGGTAAAGCGACATCACTGATGTTATCAGTGGTACTGCTTTGAGCTTGGGTTTAACCCGCTGAGGTTGCGGTTTCAGTCCCTGCAGTGAGAGGCCCCTCCAGGAGATGGGTGTGAGGTGCCAAATCCCCCTTGGGCAGATCCCATCCCCTTATCACTGCATGGAAAACTTCTGAGAACTGCTATCTCCTCTGGGGCATCTGCAGTTCAGTGGAGTGATGGGGTCTCAGCTGCCTGTGAGCTGTGGCACCTGTGAGCTGTGGCTGAGCGTTGTAGCTCCTTGATGATGTGGGACGAAGTGGGGCCCTCCTTGACTTTCCCAATACAGTGTTCAGAGTGTCACGTGAATGATGCCCTTGGCCACAGTCTGGTGCTCTGCAGAAACCTCTAATTTGGAATCTGTGGGATGTGGTCTGTTGCACCAGAACTTGATTGTGTGTGTTGGTGTGAGCCTGGCAGTGCAGGGGGGAGATGCAGTGGGGCAAGTGCCCGACTTGTACCACTGGTGAGTGAATCTCAGTTGCACCCCAAAGCAACACCCGCCATGCTGCAGCAACTGGGACCAGTAAATGCTGAGCTCAGACTTCAGGCGGCCTTGGTTTAAATTGCTGTGAAATACTTTAGCTCAAGCAGTTTCAGTTCCAGATTATTTTAAAGAAAAATAATTTTTAAAAAATGTTTTAATTGCCCATTTTGTAGAATCACAGAATGGTTTAGGTTGGAAGGGACTTTAAAGACAAGATAATCTTGTTCTAACTCTCCTGCCATGGGTGTGGATGCCACCCACTAGATGAGATTGCTCAGGGCCCTGTCCAACCTGGCCTTGAACATTTCCAGGGATGGGACAGAACAGTTTGGAAGTGTCCCACAGGGCAACTTTTTTAGGATTTCCCCCCCCCTCTATAAATTCTTTCTGTGCTGTGTCCCAGTAGGGAAACAGCCGCCACCCAAGCCAGGGCATGAGGAGGTTTGGGAGCCATGCTCTGGTGCCCCTCCACTCAGCTCTTTCCCTTCTCCTGCCGTGGTGCCCTGCACTGGCAAACAGCTGAGCATACAGGAGAACCGTGTGGTGGGACTGGCACCAGTACTCGTGGTGTAACTAATACCTGAGACCCTCTGCTGTGTGCTCTGAGTCTCATGGGCAGCTCAGTGGAGGCACAAAGGAGCCGTTTATTGCTTGTGGTTTGTTGTGAAATGCTGGTTGTGAAATGCTGGTTGTTTTATTTGCATCACCGTGCAGCTCACCCAGATCTTCCATGTCTTCTACATTACAAATTTAAACCTATTCAAGCTTCCCCTGCTATCCAAGGACCTCCTGAAACTTTGAAATCCCAAGATTTCCACCCACGGGTTTCTCCTTAGGGAGCTCCCCTAATCGCACTGGGAGGATTGAAGATCTCCAGAGGTGGCTTCCAGCTCCCACTCCTGTGGCCCTGTGACCCCAGAGGCTGCTCTACAGCAGAGCCATGGCTGTGGAACCGCCTCCCTGTGTGCCTGGACACCACCAGCCTTTTTGGAAGGGGTGTGTTTAGGGAGAAAGATTTGTGTTACTGCTGTGGTGAGACTGAAACTTGTAAGCATGGGAAGGGGAATTGTGTTACTGCAAAGTCATGGATGACTGAAGTCTTTGCTGAAAAAATTGCTGAAAGCTGCCGTTCTGAACAGAATTAGAATTGAGCCAGATTGTTAAAACAGCAGTTGGTATTTTTGCTCTATTGTTCATTTAAACAGCCAATTATTTAAAGATTAGCATAAATCCAATCCTGTTTTTCTTCTAATTCAATTTCTTTGGTCCCCATATCTTTCAGTCCAAATCAGGAGTGTTTTAGCCCCAGCTATGGTTCATGTGGGGTGTTTGCTGAAGGCCAGGATGCTCCACAGGCTGTCCTTGGCTGCAGGAGCAGTGGCAGTTCAGTGCTGTGCAGTGGCAGAAGGCCCTGATAGCTACTGCAGCAGAGCTGTCTGCCTTCTGACATGGGCAGTGTTGCTTGCATTCCCAGAGAAACACAAAGTGTTCTCTAATGAAAAATCTTTCTCACAGTTGTCAGTCATTACTGTGATGCTGGCTTTGGAGAAGGCAGGGACCAAAGTCTGAGAGTGAGCTGAGTGTTTATTATGTGCTCTGGTTCTTCCCCAGGTTCAGGACTTCCCTGGTTTGTCAGGAGCACTGACATTGGTTTTAATTAGATTGTGGAAGTTGTGGGTCCTGCAGGCTTGGCTGTGTTACTAGCCCTGACTGCAGCTGTGTTCAGCTTCTATTGAAGCTGGAGCACAGGTCCAGGTAATTGATTAAGGCAGATTCCAGAAATGCTCATGCTTTACTCAAGATGATGAGACTTGGCTTCTTTGGCATGTAGAAATGATAAGGGACCTCCATTTGGACCAGAACTGTACACAGCCCAAGGCCAGGTCAGCTACAGCTTTACCGAGGTGAGCCTTGAAAACCTTAGGGGACATCTCTCTCCTCTCTGGATGTCTTTTCCAGTGCTGCCCTACCTCCCTAGTACAGACTTTGTATCCTAATGTCCAGTTTGAATCTCCTAAGCTGCAGCTCATGGCTATTGTCTGGTTTTTGCACCAATTGTTGCTTTAGGTGAGGAAACTGCTGTATCCAGGAGGTGAAATGAATTTTCTCTGTGTGTGCACTGGCATATTTCTCTCTGAGCTGCCAGCGTTGAACTGACAGCTTCTGGCTGTTGCCTGAGTTCTGCAGAAAGGCTCAGGAGAAAAACATGGGGTGTTGTTGATTGCTTTGGAGGTTCTTATGTTCCCTTGGGCTTCTTTTCCTGTTCAGGTTTACATCAGATCTCACAGAACAAGGTGGCAGTGCTGCTCCTGGCTGGAGGACAAGGAACCCGCCTGGGAGTCAGCTATCCCAAGGGCATGTACAATGTGGGGTTGCCCAGTGGCAAGAACTTGTATCAGATCCAAGCAGAAAGAATCCGCAAAGTGGAGCAGCTTGCTGGCAAGAGACACCACTGCAAGTGTGCCATTCCCTGGTAGGTGACCCAGAGCCAGACCTGCTGTGCGGGGCTCTTTGCGTTCCAGTCTTGCCCATGTTGTCTTCAAGAAGCACTGAGCTGGGTGCTGTACTGAGACAGGTTGTGGGGAGCCTTTTGATGGCAGGGTTTGTGATGCCAGTGGCTGGAGGAGGGTGCAGAAGGATGGGAGGTGGCAGGTCCATGTCTGCAGACCTGAGGGATTAAGTGCTGCCTTTGCATCGCTGACCACAACCCTAACTGCTGTACCTTGCCGGCTTTCCAAGCAGTTACTGGCAACACTGTAAACAGCACTTCTCCGTGATTGTTTCAGATGCTTTACAGGAAATTTCATCCATTTCTGCTTTCTCAGGTTCCTGCATGGAGGACAACCTAGAGCTCGCCTTCTAAGCCACTCTCCCTGCCCTTGTCCATAATCTCTGCCACAGCAAAAAACCTCTTGCTTTGTGTTCAGGCCACTTCCTGCTGTCACTGTTTACAGTTGCCAGTTCTGCTGGCTGCTCCTGGCTTTCAAAATAGATGAGCTCTGGGCAAAGTGCAAAATGTGAATTCCCAATGGGATAGGGTGGGTGAGAGGAAGGCACTGCAGATGTGTCTGGAAATTTTTTCTGCTAAATGTTCTTTGTTAGACCATGAAGACTATGAAGAAGTACCCTTATGGAATCAGTGCCTGGTCTGAGGCAAGGTTTCACCAGTCAAAGAGCAGGTGTCTGAGGGCTTCAGGTTGCCATATTGTTTTACAAACTGGAGGTCAAAGTTGGTTGATGCGTTATTTCCTTATGGAAGGTGAGTCCATATTGTGCTTCTTCTTGAAGCCTTGTGTACAGGACCTGAATTGCAAATACATCATCCCTGGTGCTTCTGGAAACCAGGATGGATTATTTGCAAGATGCCACATCTGTTGCCAGTTTCCAGTTCCCCTCCTGGGGCTGAGGAGGCAGTTGAAGCAGTTTGTTGCTCCAGTGCACCTGGGCCCAGGCTGTGCTGTGCTGTAGAGATGTAAATCGGGGATGGGGGAGTGAGGTCCAGGCTCTCCTGTGCCAGGGGTTGTTTCCTCTGTCATGCTGACAGAGGACCCTGTATTCCTGTGCTGATAGTTGTTGAAGAGCTTGACAGGTAGATCATGAAGGTGGCTTTTAGACAGTAGTGAAGGAGGATGGTGGAGGAAGAAGAGGAGAAGCAAGGTGGAACTGAAAGGAAAGGAGGAAATAGAAAAAACCTAAGACAAAAACCAAACCTTTCAGCCAGCATATGGAATACAGTACAGTTTTGGCACTGTAGAGGTGCTGGCAGAGTGAGCTGGTCAGGGTTTATTTAGACACTTAACATCAGTTTGAATCTAGAGTGAATGAGGCTGTTTTATGCCCTTTGTCTTGTTTTCCAGCTCATCCAGGTATCCAGATGCTGTTCACATTTAGGGCAAAGCTCTTCTGTCCTGGCTGGAGCTAGGCCAGGGTAGGATCATACCCTGATACGGTCCCAGGACCCCGTGCAGCCTTACCGTGGGACGAGTTCTGGAGGCGAGCTCTCGCGTGCAGTTGCTCATCAGAGGATGCTGCTGTGTCTCTCATTTCACACTCCTGGGATTCCTCTCTTCTGCGTTCTGTTTGAAGTTTTGCCTTTCGCTTGTGTTGTTCTTTCTCATTGCCCAGCCCCCATTCCTGCCCAGGTACATCATGACAAGTGAGTTCACACTGAGGCCAACAGAAGAGTTTTTTGTACAACACAACTACTTCAACTTGCATAGATCCAACGTCGTCATGTTTGAACAGAGGATGCTGCCTGCTGTCACCTTTGAGGGGAAGGCCATCTTGGAGGAGAAGGGGAAAATTGCCATGGCTCCAGGTACCTGCTGTTTGCTCTTCCATATTGCAGTACCGTCATCTGTGTTGATAGTTGCTATGGGCCATCAGTGAGCTTGGGCACACAGAGCTTGGAGGTCAGGGTTAATGCTTCCAGTTGATGTGGAAAGCTTCTGCTAATGGTTCAGGCTGGTAACCAGGAGCATAGCTCTGTTTAGTTCTTGCTGGAGATTTGACCACAGCACATGTTTTTTATCTAAGTCTGGGAGTATTGGCAGGATTAGGAGTGCTGTGGCTGCAGGGTAGGAAAAAGGTGCATCAGCAGAGCTCTCTGTGAGGTCTCTGGCATGCTGCCTCCTGTGGTGAAGGTCAGGAGCTCCAAGCTGATAGCTGGAAATGGGTAAAAAAGCAGCAAGAAGATTAACTCTTTTCAAAACGACAGCAGTGTCTCACCTTGTAATGCTCTCTTAAACATGGTAAGAGATTTGGTGACGGCAGTCCAGTAAGGACTGCGTTGCACCTGCAGAGTGGTTCTCCTGAGCTAACAGGGGCATCCAAGGAGGAACTGTAAATGGGTGATCTGTGATAAACATGCAGGTGTCTTTTGTGTGGCTGCAGTTCAAGCCTTTAAAAAGGCATTGAGAAGTTGTGGGGGGAGGATAAACAGAGAATAAGATTTATTTTAGTCTTTCTCCAAGAAAGAGAATAAACAAGCTTCTGCCCTGCACTGGAGGAGAAATGTAGAAGACTTTTCCCACCCTCTGCATAGATTTGCCCTTTAGTATTCTCCCTCTGAGGATTTTACTGGCCTTCAAAAAGTCTCATAATGCTGCTCAGTGAGGCTGGTCCCCATGGTCCCACTCTGCAAGTGAGAGAGCTGGGGTGAAGAGAGAAACATGCTCCCCTGAACTGTGTGGCAGAGCTGGAAATAAAATCTGGTAGCACTGGCTCTTGACTAGAAAGCATTCCCTGCTCTTCTGTTCAAGAAAGCTTGTTCAGTACTTTCTGCTTTTGCTCTGTTAGCTACAAAATCCCACCCAAAGTCACTAATGAGCCAAGACTCTCTTTTCTCTTGCATTATAGATGGCAATGGTGGCTTATACCGTGCTTTGGTGGAGAATAAGATCTTGGATGATATGAAGCAGCGTGGAATCCAGTATGTCCATGTATATTGTGTGGACAACATCCTCGTGAAAATGGCAGATCCAGTCTTCATAGGTTTCTGTATTTCCAAAGGGGCAGACTGCGGTGCAAAGGTGAAGCAGTGGGCTGGTTTCCCACGGGGAGTTTGGGTCTGATGACACTTGGAAGCTGCTGGCTGCGGGGAGCTTACATGACCTGGGGTGTTCAACCCTTTGCCCATCAGCAGCTCACTCTGAGCAGATTTAGAGCTGCTTGCTGCCTGCACTGCATTCCAAATCCCTACCCATGGGTGTCCTCTGTTCTTCCCAGAGTACTGTGGAAAATAAACTTCAATTAGAGCAGGGACTATAGCTGCACAGGAAACTACCCACTGGAATTGCCTCCCCTCTACGCCCAGCCCTTTCTACAAAGGCACTTGGGCTGTCTAGAAGCCGTATCGGACTGGGTTGTGTTTTATAAATGCACCTTTAAGACTAATGGAGGCATTTCTTACGCTCTGCTGTGGAAGATGGGGAACGCCAAAACAGCCTGGATTTTGTCAACCTAAAGCAGCAGGTTCCTGAAGAGAAATTTATGTCACTTGAGTCATTAGCAGTGTTCAGGCAAAAGGGGAGTTGAAGGCTCATAGCTGCAAACAGCTTTCTTTTAATGCCAGGTCCTAGTCCTTGATAAGAAAAGTGCCCCCCAGGATGCTGATTGCTTTTAACTGGTTTGTCTTCTGAGAAACTGTCCAATTAAGTGGTTGAGTACTGGGGTTTATGTTGAATTGTTGGGCAAAATGTGCCTCCAGACTGCTCTGTGCCCCTTGCACAGCCCTGAGGTGCTGGAGGATCAGCAGGCAGCAGTCCCATGGGATTGTTTGTACTTGGGAGTTGGCATAGTCCTGGGATTTTCTTCCTCTTTGTCATAAAGCTGTGTCCTGTGGCTGCAGGTAGTGGAGAAGGCCTACCCCACGGAGCCTGTTGGGGTGGTGTGCTGTGTCGATGGGGTGTACCAGGTGGTGGAGTACAGCGAGATCAGCCCGGAGACTGCACAACAGCAGCGCCCTGAGGGGGGACTAATGTTTAGTGCTGGCAACATCTGTAACCACTTCTTCACTGTTGAATTCCTGGAAACGGTGGCCCAGTAAGTCCTAGCAGACCTTCTAGGTAGCTGTGCAGTCCAGAAATGCCTCCAAGACAGGGTGTTCCTGTTTCCCACTCTGTAATTTCAGTCGTGGTTACCCCCTGTGTTGCCTTTCACCTCCTCTCTCTTCCAAACAGTTCCAAACACCTGAATCCCCTTTCTGACAGCCCCAGCATGCTCTCCAGGCCCCACCCAAGGAAGAGGTTCCCAGGTTCTCTGTAACTAAATCAACTGAGATATAGCAGGGTGTGATCTTCCTGGGCCTTCAAGGGTGAGCAGCTGTGCGGGCTGCAGCGTGGTCAGTGATGCAGCCTCACCCCATGGATTTCCAGTGGGAATGTCACCCATGCCAACCCTTGGGACAACAGAGGGTGAAGTTGCGGGTAGACTGCACCTTGGTGTTGGGGAATGGGGATGTGATGCTGGGCATTCGGTGAGCAGCTGCACAACCTTCCTGAAGAGCTTAAACCACCCTTGGGTGAGGGATCTGCTCTGCTCCATTTTCATCCCAGTCAGGTAACAATTTGGGTTGCCTCTTTTTTTTTTTTGTACCCTCTGCCTGCAATTTCAGCTTGATGCAAAGTTCTCCTTTTCCTCTGACTGTCATGGCCCAGTGGTACAGGGAGAGCCTGTGGCTAGGCTGCTCTGCTTGGGGAAGTGTCTCCTGGATGTGACTCGGATCACTTGGGAGGGAGCAACACCCACAGCAGTTGAGAGTTGACCCAGAGCAGTAATGAGCCATCTGCTTCCCTCAAGTGTATTGCTTTTTTTTAAAGTGGGCTTGAAGGAAATAAAATGGTTTCTTCTCCTTTTGCAGAAAATGGGAGTCGCAGCTGAAGCATCATGTAGCCATAAAGAAGGTGCCCTACATTGACAAGGAGGGAAATCTGGTAAAACCACTAAAACCGAACGGGATAAAGCTGGAGAAGTTTGTGTTTGATGTGTTCCAGTTCTCTAAGTTAGTGACAGACATAATTTTACTTTTCTCCTCCCCTTCTCAGTGTTTGTTTGAATGACTGTAGGTTGAAACAAGCCATCCCAGGGAGCACATGGTTTGTGGGTGGCTTGCTAGGAAGGTTGCTGGATCTACACCCTGCTGCAATCTAGCAGTAACGCTGCAGGCTCTAAGGGGAGCTCACAGGGCACTCAGCGTTTGCACCAACCCTGCTCCCAGACTGGTCATCCTGCTGAGCATGTGTTGGCTCGCCTGGCCTCTGCCAGCCTGGGAAGAATAGGAAATCGAGTGCAAAGCCAATGAAGCCTATATTGGAGTATTCAGACTTGCAAAAATTGGAGAAATTTCAGCATTGTGGCTTCCATGGCAACTTCTGCTCTGGTTACATTTTTGGGCGCTGTTGTGCCAGGGCTCAGCTCGCACCCTTTGTGCTCAGAAAACTCTTTACTTAAGTACCATGGGGCCGAGTTACTGTTGCTGTGGGAACTGTCAGTGTTCACTTTCCAAGTTCTACAACATAGCTGGGAGTGCTGTGACATACATAGGCAGGGGTACTTGTGTCTAGGGAATGTGGGATTTTAGCAAATAAGCATAAGTGTTCTTATAAAATCTGTTTTCCAAGGTCTCAAATTCAGCAGTGAAGATTCTGTTTTAGGCTTAAATAAATGGCATAGAGAGACCTCAGGCAAACTGAATTATCTTTGTTTGGGCATAGTATTTCTCTTTTTAGATTATTTCGTTTGGAATAGAGAGCTCAAGGTTTGAACCAGTCTCTGCTTCCTGATATGCGTTCAATAAAGTAGTATCAAACTAGAGACAAAACCAGGGTGATGGGAACACTGTTGAGTTCTGAGCCATGAGAGGACTCATTTGCAAGCTGTGATTCCTTGTGCTTTTTTAACAGCTCAAAACCACCTTGGCAGCTGTGCTTCACACGTGAAGTACAGAAATGCACATGTGTTGCTGTGGGGCTTTTTAATTTGCATTCCCATTTCTGGTAAACAGCTGTGCTTCACATTCACCTGTGAGGCCTCCCTTGTCGCTTGTGTGTCCCTGGGAACTGGTGTCCTTAGTTGGTCCTTACCTACAGACTCCCATGCAGGGGGCATGTTTTGGGGCATGATGGGGTGCTCTTCAGTGAGTGCACTGCTTGTGCTGTGTCCAGGCTCTGGACAGTGCTGTGCTCTCAGTCCTGCTGTGCTCTGAGCTGTCTTGTCTGGGAATCTCCCACTGCCTGAAGATGTTTCTATGGCATCTCTGCAGAACTTGTTCTTTTTCTCTCCCTTAAGCACAGCTCCGGTGGGTTGGGAGGCTGCTGTTATGTTCCCAAAGAGACAAGGCTTCTTGTGTTTTTCCATTCCACAGCCCTGGTACTCCTGGGCTCTTCAGATGGGCAGTGGGCTTCCTTTGGCTTGACTGCCTCAGGCTGCATACAGCCTGCTGCTCCCTAAAATATATATGAGCCTTTCCCCATGAATGTTGTTGTTGCATTAGCAGGGCTGATGACTAGCTCTGGTTTTCATGATCATTGTTTTCTTCCCTTTGCTGGTAGGAATTTTGTGGCATTTGAAGTTTTGAGAGAAGAGGAGTTCTCGCCACTAAAAAATGCAGACACAGCTGACAAAGATACTCCTACCACTGCTCGGCAAGCCCTCCTGGCCCAGCATTACCGCTGGGCTCTCAAGGCTGGGGCCAGATTTGTGGATGAAAATGGTTGCAGGATACCAGAAAAACTCAGGTATAAATCTCTGTGGCCTTCTCTGCAGCTTCTCTGCTGGAAGTGCTCAGCCGTGCCAGCTGGCCAGTGGCACACGCTGGACTCTCCAAAACCAGGCATCAGTGTAGTCACAGGGTGGCTCAGCGTGATTTTTGTTCAGCTGGTCCTCTCTGATGTGCAGGTTGATTTCTATTACAGCTCCTGCTCCTCTCATGACTGTGGGTGCTCCAGGTAGTTAGCACACAGCGCTCTGGGCATTCTCTCTGGCAGATCCCTCCTCTTGGGGTAATGAGTTAGCCCCTCCTATAGCACCTTGTTTGACAGGGGCAGCCTTTTCCAGCACTCTGGATTTAGCAGTGCAAGGAATTTTAATTTGTATGCCCTGACAGCTTTTCTGACTGTGGCCCCAACAGGATTCTCAGATGGGCTTAAGGATTGGCTGTTAGAGTGACTACCAGTTTGGATACTTCCTACACCGTGTGTAATGGGAAGCTGCTTTTATTCCATGGGGCTATTACTTCATCAACTCATAGTTCAATAAACCCACAAGTTGTTCATTTTATTTGAAAAGTATCTCTATAAAAGTGGTGTTTTGGTTTTGCTGAGTAACATTTGGGACCTGCTAATTCCTTTTTATTTTCACACTTTGTTTTCATGTAATGTCTGGTGCATGTGACTATAACAAATGTCTTATCCTTCTGGATATCCTATTCTGGACAGTCTTTTGAAGAAGATGCACTGGTTTTTAAGCATGGCAGGAAGCTAATCCTGTGTTCTCTTCCTTAGTCTCTCAGGAACTGAAGATCCTCCAGCTGTGTGTGAGATTTCTCCATTAGTGTCTTACTTTGGAGAGGTGAGAATAACTACATATGGTGGCATATTTAAGAGTGTGCAGGTATGCATCTGATTTCCTTCCAAATGCAGGTGTTTTCTTTAGCGTGGGCTTGCTGAGAAATGGTAAGATCAAGGAAACAGGGACTTGGGCTCTGTGTTACCATAATGTCATTCCATTATGGTTTACTCTTCAGCAGTTTGTTCACTCTCAGTTTTAGCCACCTGTGAAATGAAATTTGCAATGAGACTGCAGTTTAATTAAGACTCATGAGCACTTTGAGATCTTAATGAGAAGTGTAGAATATTCAGATTAGAAAATCCATGGGTTCTGTCCTCATTTGTGCCCATCTCCCACAGTAAGTGAATCCTGACTGAGAAGTGTGATTTGTGTGTTGGCTCTAGGGAAGCCATTTCTCAAGTTTGTCCCTCTGAAAATAATTGATCCTGAGAAACCTGCTTCCATTTAGTAGTGAGAATAGGAGCTTCCCTGTATTGGACAGACGGGTAAGAAATAGTAGACTGCAGGAGGACGTGTGGGCACTGTTTGCTAGGCTTCCACAAGGGTTAACTTGCAAGCCAGGTCCCTGTAGTAGGTGTATTCCTCAGCACGTGCAGGTGGTGAACTTGTTGCAATCAACGTGTTGTCAGAACAAAATGAAAACAAGGCAATTTAAGTGGACTTTTCTTTGCTAGGATTATTCTAATGATAGGGACACACCTTCCCGTGCTGCCCCCCTGAGAAGCTTGTTTCTGACATCACGTTTTATGGTTCCTTAGTGCCTCTGCTTCTCGAACCCCAGAAACACTTTCTGTCACTGGGGAAACTGTTACTGTTGCCTGTTCTTGACCTTCGTTAGTCATTCCTTGAGGACTTAAAAATAGCGCATTTACAGCCTAACAATACTGTTCTCACACCTTCTCAGGGTCTGGAGGTGTACATGAAGAACAAAGAGTTCCCTTCTCCCTTTGTACTCGACGAAAACAAAGTGGAAATGCTGGAAAATTCTTGAAGTGGGAAGCCTTTCCCTCTCAAATCAGATCTGTGTTTGTCAGATCCATTATAAGAACTGACATTACTAAAATGTCAGCTATGAAGTGCATTATAAAAAAATTGCTTTGCAGTGTCTGATTGATGCCAAATCTTTGCAGCAGTTGTGATTACACACATGTGAGCTCCCCAGTTCTGTTTGGTAACTTTGAAGGCTGTGCCTTTCTTTTACCTCAGTCTGTTTTGTATACTTGGATGTGAGTGAGGATTAACACTTTCTGGGTGCTAAACAGATCCTATATTTCTTATTTACTGTTACATATGAATATGGAAAAGAGCCAGTCAAGGCCTGATAAATCAGCTTTGCATTCAAGAAGATTCAATTTCTTCAGTGCCTTGCTAGGTATCTTGTTTGTATTGGTGTGGGGTTTTTTTGTTTGGTTTTGTTCCTAAATTGTGTACACAGCTGTAGTCAGTTTGAGGCCCCATCCTGAAAAATATAGAAGGACTTTTCTATACTTTGAAGGTTTTCTCTCCAGTGGTCAGTTTTTTCCCTAATCATGTGCTGATTAGAAGATCCAATTCAGCAATTGCATCCTCTAAGCAGATCATACGGTCTGCTCTATGTAGGGATGTTGCTGTGCCTTAGGACTGCTTGAGGCTTGGAGTTCAAAGTAGAACAGACTAGTTTTGTATCTGGGCTCGCTGGTGCCATGCCTAGACCGATTGCTCCTTACAGTTGTAGTGACTTGTTTTTTTTAATTAAAAGAAATAAAAAGAGAGAATATTTTCACAACCCTCTGCCCTTCTTGACTATAACAGTTTTCCTTTCCATTTCCTGTTTAATATGTACCAAATCCCTCAGACAAGGCTCTCTTGAGGTACCTGAAAGTAGTAAGAGAAAAAAAATCCCAGTGGTAGATTTTAATGCTTAACCAAAACAAAAAAAAAGATACTCTCAGCATCAACAGGATACACAGTAAAACACCACCCTCTGCTTCTACAGATTTTGTCCAGGTGATTTTCCAGCACTCTTTCACTTAGGAAATAATTCCATAGATGCCTTTCTTTTAGATACTAACCATAATGTAAAGATAAGTGTCAGCTAATGAAGGACACTAACTGTCAGAATATATGTAGCATGTGAACTCAGCCCTGGCCCTTGACCCACCAGTGACTCTTCCTGTTCAGTCTTTAGACACTGCCCCGGGAAGCTCGTGCCCATCTGATGCAGAACCTGCACTGAGCATCCCTGAGTTGTTTCAGCCTTGGTGAGGATGCATCAGGTGCGCTCTCTGGTGGTTGGCCTTTGCATCAGAAATATTCTATACCCTTCCCCTAAACACGGTGTTAGGGAAGGTAGTGAGAAAAATGTTTCATCTGAAATGTTATTTCATGCATCAGCTTCTACTGAGGAATTGCTTATGCTATTTCATTAAGCATAAGTAACTTCCATGGCTTTCTGCAGTTTCTGATGTGATGCTCTATTCAGAATAATAGAGAAAGGAATGGTGAAGTATAGAAATGACTTTGAGAGTAAATACAGTTTGTAAGTATGCCCAAGTTTTCCAAAGAAAGCATCTAAATGTTAGTAGCAGAGTTTTAGGTTGTAAAGCGTTTCTGCGTGAACTCGAGGTAATGATCCTTTCACACACGCAGACCGGCTAATGACAGTTCTGATTGCCTCATCTGGCATGTGCAGCCAGTAATTCACATTTTTAGTATTAATGAAGCGTTTGTCCTTGTCACCCAATTCTGTAGTCTTTTTGCACACTGTTTCTATGACACATTCCATCCTGTCAGTCAAGTTTTATATTTGAGAACAATTTGTGTTGTATATTTGTGAGTATTGCTCAGCAATTCGAGCACACGCTTGTTTTTCACTGTGCTGTGCTACAAAGGAAGATTTCTTTTGCCTTTTCTAATAAAAGCAAATATAGCAAATAATAAAGTTCTTTCTCTTTTGAAGCTTCAGCTTCCATGCATACAGAACAGAGCTGCTGACATGGTTTTCAAGGTTGTTTTCAAGCAGAAGCTAAATTAGAATGCTGAATGCCTTGTCTCTTGAGTTTTTTATTTTCTGACTCTTCACACTTTAAACTGGAATATAGAAACAATTTTGATATGTAAAAAAGTCTTTGTATGCATTATAAAAGGAAAAGAAGTACCTGAAACAAAGGGAAGGCCTGCAGTACTCCAGAAACTTCTGGACATCTAAGCATTTTTAACAATAAAGATGTTACTGTGATTTCTATGTGTTTTTCTGTGTTTCTTGTACGTAAGAAAAACACACTTGTTGTCTTTGTCCCTATGAATGTTGTCACCACAGCTGCAGGATGGTGTCACTGGTGGTACAGCTGGAGGTTGCAAGTGCCCACCCTTCAGATTACAGGGGCATATAGGACTGAGCAGAGAGTGATTCCTGAAGGGGGTTGACATTGTGGGATCTATTTTTTCATCAGAAAACAGAAAATTGTGTTCTTGTCTGCAGCGCTGTGTATTTTTTCCGGGCTTTTCAGCTTAGTTTATTGAGGGAAGGGAGTCTAATTGCACGTGGTAGTTGTTTTACTTCAAGGCGATCTGGTTTTGAGTCAGTCTGGTAGCTGGTGTGTAGGTAATGAGCACTTGCTGGAATGCAACTTTTACTTTGCTTTCCACTGACAGGCATTTCTTAAACAGGGCTCTATTTATAGCACAATCAGTAGGCAAAGTCAGTAATACCTCACAGATGGCAGACTGGCCTCATTTGGGGGTTTAGTGCTGAACCCAGCAAATGTCAGAAGCAAATCTTCCTTTGTAACCTCTTTCCCCCCGTTTATCTCTTGACATCCATGTAAAGGCTGCTGGGGATTTAAACGTGTTTTTAAGTTACATGAACCAGTAGTTTCCTGTGATAGGAAAATTAATACTAAAAATGAATGCATGCTTTAAGCATCTTAAATTGTTCTTCTGCTTGTTAATGCTGTTCCTGTCTATCAGAATTTTTGACTGATTAGTTTTCTTAATCATGAAATGCTCAGAAGACACCAAATTTTCAGTTTTATCTTGAAATCTAGGGTGAGGTGGATTCCTAATGTAAAGGCTCAAATGATGCATGCTAATCTGCCACTTAGGCACAGCTGGAGGTGAATTCAGTGCCAGCACTTAGAGCAGCAGTCTTAAAGCAGCTGCTTCAATGCTGCCTTCTTCTCCTTAGACTATGAACCTGAGCTAGAAGTTATTACAAACTCTGTCCTGCTATGGCTCTGAACACGTACATCACTAAACAATGCTCTTCCCTACTCCAACTATGTCCCTCCTTCTCCGCAGAGAAGATGCAGGGAACTCTTATTGCACAGCAGTGACACAGGGCTGGGGGGCTGTGGAGGAGCAGATGAAGGAAGGAATTGTGTGGGATGAGTGCTTCCTGCTGCGTACCAAAATTCAGTGCCAGGTCTTATAGAAAGGTTTATTTACAGAACTGGTTAAGTTGCTTTTCACCCACTCACATCTTCTCACAGATTCCAGTTGTCTGCTCTCAGGCCCGTGTTCCCACATTGCCTGCTGGAAAACTGCGTGTCTCGGTTTTTCGGTGGCAGGTGATAATGACATCAGACAGCACTCCCGTGTCCTCTCGGAGGCAGCAGCACTTCGGGGTTTTCCCTGTCCGTGCTCACTCTCCAGGCGGGGCCGCAGTGTCCGTGCCCCCTCCAGTGCCCTGTGCCGGGGCTGCGCCTTACCGCAGCGGCCTCCTCCCAGCTCCAAGGGAGCTTGCAGGCCATCTACTCAGCTGATTTTCCTTATGACTTCCCACATGCACGTTTTCCTTCCTAGTTCTTCCATGCCAATGATTCTGTGACTGGTCTCTATGTTGTAATCTCACGACACCGAAGAACAGCGAGGATTCCCAGCCTCTCCTTTGCCTCACTGCCCACCTCGGCAGCTGCGATCGTCGCTGAGCCGGGACAGCAGGAGGCAAGGGCAAAATCAACGCAGCCCCGAGCACCCCCGGCCCGGCCTCAAGGCGGAACCCATGAAGTAGGCGGGGGGCTCGGGCCGGGCCCACGCCGAGGGCCGCGGCCTCGGGGCGCCTCGGCGAGTGGGCAGCGCGGGCTGAGACTTGCGCCCGCCCGTGGAGAGAGCCCGTCCCGACGGTGCTGCAGGGCCGGTGCCTCCGCGGCGCCGCCGGGCACGCTGGGCCCCGCCTCGCCCCGGTGCTACCGAGCGCTGATGCGCCGGCGCCAGAGCGGCACCGGAAACGGTTGCCGGAAGCGGCCGCTCCGGCCCGCGGGGCGATGGCGGCAGGCGGCCCCTGAGGCGCCGCCATGTACTCGGGGGCCGCCGCCGCCGCGGGACCGCCGCGCCGGGACTTTATCTCCGTCACTCTCGGCCCGGAGGAGGCGGTCGGGGTCGGTGGCTACAACAACAGCAAGGCCTGGCGGCGGCGCTCCTGCTGGCGGGTGAGGGCCACGCGGGGAGCTGTGCGGTACCGGGGGTATCCGGTATACCGGGCTGCGTGCTGGGGGCACCTGGCGGTGGAGGAGGGCTGTTGGGCCGGGCGATCATGAGTGTCCCTGGGCTTGGGTGCAGCTGGAGTGTCATGGGGGACCTGGCGAGGTCCCGCAGTTCCGAGTCGGGCAGAGGCCATGGCTGTGGGCCCTGGGCGCTGGGCTCTGCTTTCGGGGTGCTCGCCAGGCAGCTCTCCGCGGGGTAGGGGTGTGTAGGGCGCGGGCTGGCTGAGGGACCTCCACGTCATGTCTTAATTTTCACGACCAAAGTTGGGACGGTGGCGTATGGTAAAATCCTTCCCTCTGCTAGTGGACATTTGAGGGGCAATGCTGCGCTCTCTGGACAGGAATGAGGAGAGTGAGATTTGGTCTCTGTGCCTTTGTTCCTTGTGTTAAGGCTGAAGGTGAGAGTCCTGTCTTACGTCCTAGGAGAGTGAAGGGAACAGTTCTGCTTTCAGTAGGAAAGCTGAGTGTGAGGAGAGGGGTCATTTGGCAGAACTCTGGGAAGTGACCTTCTTGTCTGCTTGTGGGAGGAGTGGGCAGGCAGCTTCGTGTTGGGAGTCTTGGGCTGGAGAGTCTTGTGTGGGAAAGAGTGAGTCAAAGGGACAAGATAGCCCTTGTTACAGATAGGAGGAGGCGCCGCCATGTACTCGGGGGCTTTACAGGTCGTCAGATGAAGTGTATAAAGAGCTTGTTTAGGAACACAGTCTCACAGTTCTCTTTTTGTTACCAGCTAGAGAAATATGGGCCTTAGTCATCACCCTTCATTTTATCCTTATTCTTTGTGAGCGAAAAACCACTAAGATGGTGGTGAATGCCCTGGCGTGTTCTTGTGCCTCATTCTTACCCGTTCTGAGATACCACAGTTAAACCTGCTTTTCCCGTCCCACCCTGATGAACCGCAGGGCTGCTGGATTTCAAGCATCTTTCTGCAACGGGGAGAGGTTTGCCATGCAGGTAGAACTGAAGATGACACAGTGGGACCAGCATCTTGCAGTGTGCACAGAGAAGTGTACAGTATTCCTGTACAGTCAACAGTGCAGGTGGAAGGCAGGAAACTGTGTGTTGTGGCACTGACAGTGTGAGCACATTGACAGTTCTGCACTGAGACGTGCCCGGCCTCTGGCTGTTGCTAAGAGGATGAGGACTGGGGGAAGTGCTGTGTTGTTCCCAAGTGTAGCATTGGCGATGAAGTTCTCTCTCTGTATGCCAAAATCAGAATTAGTGAATTTCAGGAGGACTGTTGGAAAAATAACAGTGACAATTTAGCACTTAATGTCTAACTCCAGCTTCTCTCGCTGTAAATGGAGGCTAATGTACATTCGCCTCTTTCAGGTTAGTGTACCATTTGCTGTCAATTTTTCGGTGATTGTTGCATATACTTTAGAGTTAAGAATATATTTTTGCCCAGGGCTAAACTTGAAAAGATCGTGGGTTTGTCTTGTTCGTTGTTGTGGTGTTACATTTTCACGTTGCCACAAGTTGCTGACTTTTTTGTTGTGGTGCAGAACTTGTTCTGTGTAACAGTTCCCATGCTTGTCAGAGCCAGGATGCCTGACTTCTCTTTCACAGATTCACAGAATATCCTCAGTTGGAAGGGACCCACTCTTTAGGCAAATGGCCCATACGAGGATTGAACCCACAGCCTGTCCAGTGATTGGTGCTCAGCTTATTTTGAGCCTTTCTTCTTTGCTGCAGTAGCATTTTTAGTTTTTCTACCATTTTCTTCTGTTTCTAATTTTGCATGTGCACTCTGCAGTCCCTCCCCAGCCTGGAGGAAAGAGGCTTTTGGCTGATTTCCCACTTGATATCTGGGCAGGTGCTCAGGTCAGCCAGTGGAGGTTGTGATCAAAGTCAGCTGTAGTTGAAGCTTTCTGGGAGTCTTGGCACTTGGCAGGTTCTGAGGTTCTTGCATTAAGTGGCTCTTAAGTTTTTGTGAGCTTGTTGTGCCTTGCGCTAGCTGGTTGGATTTCTATTTTCTCTGTCATCAAAGAAAATAAGCAGTGGATATATGCAGTTGGAAACAGGGTAAGCTTAAACCTACTTGATTTTGTGGGTTTTAATCTGAATGAACCAATAAGAGTTTATTTCTAACCGAGTAGGCTCTTAATGTCCTGCTAAATGTTCTTTCTTTCACTTCTTTTCTCTCCTAAAGAAATGGAAGCAGCTGTCCCGGCTCCAGCGGAGTGTCATTCTCTTCCTGTTTGCATTCTTGGCAGTGTGTGGAGTCATTTCGTACACAAGCATGGGGGAAGCATGGAAAAGTATGTGTTCTGTACAGCTCAGAATTGTCAGCATGAGATGTTAGAGTTAGGAGATTGTTGTGGCTCTTATAACCAGTTTTAATTTCTATTGGGAATGACTGGGTGTATTCATTAAAGTGCAGTGCTGAGATGATTTTATGTGATTTTGAATGACGTAATGCTTAATCAGAAATGTTTTTTGTATGCCTTTTCTTTGTTTATCTTGACTAGAGCAACGTTTTGTTTTAGTTGATGTCCTGGTTTCAGCCAGGACAGTTAATTTTTTGAAGTAGCTGGGAGGCAGTCTGGCTAAGGCCTGGGTGTTATTCTGTACCAACGCAGTCATTGCTGGGCATGGGAGAGGGGAGGAAGGGACTCTCTGTGCCGGGGAGAAAGGGTTCCTTCTGGTGGAGAAAACATGGCAGGGGCAGCTGTCTATATTCGTGCCTTCTGTAAATAGTTTCTTTTTCTTATACCTTTTGTTATTTATATTGTTGCCCTTACTATTTGTTTTCTTATCTCATTGTTTCCAGTAAATTGTTCTTATCTCAGCCTGTGATCTTTGCCTTTTGTGCCTCCGATTTTCAACTCTATCCACCCCAGAGGGGAAGGGAGGGGGAGAGGAAAACAGGCGAATCGCGGTTTTTGTGGTTTCAGGGAGCACTGAATTGGGGAGTACCATTGCTAAACTATGACAGTTGATTAAGATTTGAAGGCTTTGAGTGTGGTTTTTTACTATGTTTGTATGTAGATATGGGTAGCTCAAACCTAATCACTAGAATAAGATAATCCTCTCTTGGTTTTGACTGCCTGTCAGTTTAGACATTCCAAGCATTCACATAATGCTAGGGCACATTTACCTCTGATATTATCTTATTAATTGTATTGAAAAACTGAAGTAGTAGCAATTAAAAAAATCCCCATGTGCCTTTTAGCAGCCTCTTTTTATATTAGGGAGAGGATTAATACTAAAATACACTTTGTATCTAACAATTAGTGTGTGTTCATCAATGTTTTGTGAATGCAAACACTTTTTGGAGGTGCATCTACTACTTGAATGCAGCAAACTGTTACAGATTTCTAACTGCAACCTTAACTGTTGATTCCTTGTGCTGAGTAGTTTTGTGTGTCTAGGTATAACAAACAAATCGTTGGATGAGCAGAGAACAGAACAAGAAATTCCTGGATTAAAGCTGGCAAATCCAGCTGTTCTACCAGCACCCCAGAAAGCAGATGCCAACCACGGAGACTACCCTGAGCTTTCACTGCAGGTAATGTGAGAGAAGTTAGTTTTCTAACACCACGAGGAGTTTGTGAAGGCAAATAGTGCTTGGTTCCAACAGTTGTTGCGGAGAAAGGAGTTAGAACTTGCAATAAAAGTGTGCTCTTGGTGGAATGCTCTCCTCTCGGGAAGGGCTTTGGTGTAGTATTTCTTGGCAGTATTTTTCTATTTACCTGTTCTGTATGCTGTTCCTTATTCACTGCTCTGCCCGGGAGTGCCGGGGCTTTAGGTCATAGTGACCTCTTGCTTCAGGCTTCACTCGTGCTGTGTGCGTCTGTCTCCACTGTTGTGAGGAGCCTGGAGTCATGGTTTGTCTGGGAGCTTGAGAAATAGCATCAGAAAGAGCAGATGTTAGGTTTTGAAGGGTTACATTTATGGGGAATGCAGTGGGAAAGGAGCATCGACTGACTGTGTGGATTAGTGGAGCAGAGGAATACTGGTTGCTGTGTTGCTTGTCATGGATTTATCTCGTGAATTCGGGGATTTTCAGTTAATGAATACAAAATTTTGTATGAAATCTTTTCTTCATCATGCACAAATGTACATGTATTACTGTGTAGTAATTCTTGGCATTTACACTGGCATTGTGTAAACTTTTTTTTTTTTGCAATGTTTTTGCTAATTCTCATAAATGTACTGTGCCTAGTACAATGGAATCAAATATCTTTACAATGCTTTGTCACTGCCTTGTGTCAAATGAATACCTGGTAGCAGTAGAGGTAGTTCAAAAGTAATTTATCAGTGTAAACTTATGAACTGGATAATTTTACCAAAAGTTTACAGCAAACGAAACCACAAGGTCTTCAGCATACCTTCCATTCAGGTCAGAATTTGCCTGCTGCAAAAGAAACAAAATAAGATTTATCTGAATTTATGTTTAATACTGGAATGATGTTGATTTCTGGTTTGAGATTTTACCATCTCTGCAACTCACCAAGCACATGTTTCTTTTTTTCCTTTATGTTCTCAGAAGCCACCAAAACTACCTCACGTTCGTCGTGGTCCTTCCAATCTTCAGATCAGGGCACCATGGAGAGACATGAGGCTGAAGACCCGACATGATACCATCAGAGCTGTAGAAGAGCTGGTCGAAGCTGATAAAGTAGAGAAAACAGAGAAATCCATTATCAGGTAGAAATGTTTCAGGCAAGGTACAGTGCTTCCCCCTTGCCCCCGCCAAGATCCGTTGAGTGTCGGAGTGAAAATTTTAAGGGCTTTTTGTTGTCTGTGTCTGAGGTTATTTTCTTTCTTTGCATGGGTTTGTTCTCAGGCCTGGCCTGATAGCTGCTGATATTGCTAGGCAGATAGATTTCATTTAATGAATATGCAGTTTCTCTGATTTTACTGTTTGTATCACACAGCTGCAGAGGGTTTGAAGCCCTGCGAGGCTGGCTGTATTTCTAATGCACTTAGACACTCCTGATGTTCAGACAGATTTTCTGTGTCCAGAGGTTTCCGCTGTTTGTTGTAATAAATGTTACTGTAACAGTATAAATATAATAGTGCTGCTACAAGTGTCTTTGTCCTGGGCCAGGCTTGGAAAGTGATAGCAGTGTCGGTGCTGGTGGTGGGTTGGTGCCACTAAACACAGTGGGCCCAGGCCGACCAGGCAGAAGCTACGGATGTCTTTGTAGTTGTGTGTGTGCAACACCATGTGCTTACTTCTTTCATGCAAGATATCTCATCCCTTATACAGATCTAGTAGTGTCTTTGTCTGTGCTTCTATGGTTATGGAAGTGTTTTGATTTAGGAATAAGTGAAAGAAAGTAGTGTGGATACAGAAAAGACTACTAAAAGTTCAGCAGAGGTTCTTCAGATTTGGAACACTAGGCTTGGGGGTTTTGTGTGTCTGTGTTCTCTTTAGCACTGGCTCAGATGAGCTGATCATAGCATCAGAACTGTGCCTGCCTCAGCATTTTGGCTGTCAGTGTTGTCTGGAAGTGTCTTATTGTTTTGCTTTTGCTTGTAACTCATAGAGTTAAACAGGTGGTAACAAGAGAACTTACGAGAGCAATGAAAACATAGTGAAGACTAGTTACAAATTTAAAGAATGAAACTAAGAAATGAAATACGGCATTTATCTAAGTCAGAAGATATGCTGACTGTAAACAATAACTTTAAAGGTCCTGTTAGCCTGGTTCCCTTAGGAAGCATGTAATGGGCTCAAAGGCAACATACCTATATATTAAATGGTATGGTCGATATTGTTGGATCTTGAAATTAACTTGGCTTGACTTGAAGTCCATTCTGAAAGACTTCTCCTTCAGGAGATTCATCATAAAAACCTCTCAAAACTGATTTACGCATCTGTGGTGGCAGAGAAGGCTTGTGGTCCCTTGATAGCAAAGTTAGTACTTTGAGCATCTCATCCTTTGTGCTTAATCATGAGTTTTGGCGATCATCATTTGTGTGGTACTGTTTAGCATTAGTAGGTACTGTGGTCATTTCAGAGCTGGTAAATAACAAGTTGCTTGTAATACAGCATTTTCAGGTGTTTGATTTATTTTAAGAAGTTTTTCGTTAAATTCCGTTGCCAAGATATTTAATGAAATTCCGAGAGCTTGTAACACACATTTCTTAATCAAGTAAAATTTCTCTGCAAAGAAAATTTATTTCTTTGAACAGAAAACTTACCTAGTGGGCAGCATAGTTATTTTGATCCTTGATACAAAATCTAACTTTTGTTTTATCAAAGTATTGTGTGATAAAGGAAATGCAGAGATAAGTCCCATTCATTTGCATGATTTTCTGTGAGCAAAATAAGTCTTAATTACAGTCCCTTGTATGTGCAGCTGGAGAGGAGCAGTGATAGAACCTGACCAAAGCACTGAACTTCCATCCAGTAAAATAAAGGAACCAGAAAAACCTTCACCTGTGGAAACTGAAGACCAGAAAGAACCAGGTAGATAGGTTAGCTAATGATACCTTTTTTTTTTGTTTGCTTTTATGGTTGAAGTTGTGCAATTTCTCCCCCATTATTTTATTTATTTATTAAGATTAAAGGAAAGAAAAAGTGTGGGAGAGATTGCTTACCTAGAACATCCTAGTTTTTCAGTGTTCTTATTTCAGCATGCCAGCCTTCATGCTTATTCGCCTTCAGAATTTGAAAATAAATTTTAGAGACAAATCTTTGAAGTATAGCCTCTGGTAGGAGGCAGATATTGCAGGACAGGATAATCTGAAGAAGGAGGGCATGAAAAAGACAGCTTCCTTTTCAGCCATGCCTTTCCTTTTGTTCTGCAAATACAGGGAAAGTGACTTCCTCCCTGAACTAAATGGAACTGTTTTTAAGGCTCACCAGAAAGCTGCAGAAGTTGTTTTTGAAGTTGCTGTGCTTGTGGAACAAAGAACCTGTTTTTCCTTTTTTCTGGGTTCAGAAAAGAAACAAGGAAGTTCTGGTGTGATAAACATGGTATATTTCAATGTGATGTATTTGCACTTTCACAAGCTTAATATTTATGGGGTTAGTTGTGCTGCTTGCTATTTCCCACTCTAGAAGTCTTTGTTCATAATTTTCCAAAATTTCGGCTAACGGGTGTGAAATTTTTCATGTTCAATGTGTAACATAAACTCCACTTCATGGCAAATGGCAAACAAAAAATCAGTACAGCTGTGGAAAAAGACATGGTTTTGCCAAGATGGAAAATGTAAATTTTCTTTCTATTTTGGTATTAAATAGAAAGTTCAATAGAAATAATTTTGTACAAGTGATTTTAAATTTAACAGAAGGCAGTTAGTAAGAGAGGGAAGATGAAAAAAAAATACTATGTATTGAATTAGCTGAGGTTTTTATTGTTAAACATATGTATTTGGCACCTGAATTACCATGGATCCTAATCTGGTATTTCCTGACTTTCATCTCTTTGAGCTTCAGTGATACTCATCTACAACTGTGCATGTGATTATTTTGATGTTTTATTTGTAGAAGTGACAGTTTTGTTGCCAGGGAGAAATCTCTGTTTCCAGTTTGGCTGACTGGTTATTCTGCAGAGTAGAGGCTGTTCTGAAAAGAGGGTGGTTTTTCCATTGCGCTGCTCAGTTAGTTTGGAAGAAGTTTTATTTTCGGTGGAATGCAGCAGAGCAGTGTGTGGTGTAGTTCCCTAAGTGCCCTGCAGAAGTCCTGAGCAAGGTGCTGCTTCTCCTTTGCAGTGCCCATAAATGAGCGCCAGCTGGCTGTGATCGAAGCCTTCCGCCATGCCTGGAAAGGGTACAAGGATTTTGCCTGGGGCCATGACGAGCTGAAGCCTTTGTCCAAGTCCTACAGCGAGTGGTTTGGACTTGGGCTTACCTTAATTGACGCCTTGGATACCATGTGGATATTAGGCTTAAAAGAAGGTAATTTGTTTTCCTCTTCCATTTTTTTTTCCCCCCTCTAAAATAATTCCTTAATTTCTCTTCAGGCATTGCATGTTCAGAGTTCTTTGAGGGGAATATTTATTACATATGGCCTATAAATTTAGCTTTCCTGTGAGGGTAAATACATACATACATATATATGTATACATAACGTATCTATTTGGTAGAATTTGAGGGAAGTTTTAATAAACTTCCTGGTCTTTGTTTCTGTGCTAAAACTCCAGTGCTGCCTCTGTGCCATTACACAGCCAGTGGAGGCTTTCTGCCCATCACTCTTGGGTAGTTTGCCTGTATGTTCCTCGCTTGTGTTTTATCACACCCAATATCAATATTTCATATATGGATTTAAGAAGGCTGTTTCTGTAAGGAATCCATGGGTGGAGAAAAGGAGTGCTCAGTACCTCTTTCCTGAATTGTTTTGCTGTCTGTATTTTTGAGAGTTATTTTGGAAATGACCATGTTAGAAAACTTTTGAACAGATTTTAAAAGCTGAGAAAAAAAATTGTGCAATTATGTTGCAAAAAACTTAAATGCTGAATTAGTGTTTAAGACTTTTTTGTTGTTGTTGGTTGGGGGCTTTTTTGGTGGTGCAGAGGTTTTTTTTAGTGGTATTTAAAAATTTCTGGAACTGTATCTATTTAACCATGGTAGATAAACACCTTTGTAAGCTTTTATTAATCTTGCAACTTCTTCTGTCAAGATAGGAAGAGCAGAGCTGCCAGTGAGGGTACAATAAATACTCAAAGTATGGTTCTGTCTCTTCTACCTTTGAAGTTTGTGTAAAATACTATGTCATGTGCATGTAGCTCTAGGCCTGAGCAGGCTATCTTGAAGTTTCATCAAGTTATTCATGTATTGCTCTTTTTTTTTTTTCCTAAAAAATTAATTGTACTGAGTAGAGCTCTTAAAATAAATTATTAGTATTAGAGATGTGTTGAAAATGGGTTCTTGGTGAGGGCTTCTTCCTATTTTATATCAGTTCTGCTGATTGCCTTAGAGAGCTCCTGGGGTTTCTTCTGAGTAACAAGTGCTATGTAAATGCAAGTTCTGTTTGAGGCTGCTAGTCTTCCTTATCAGCTGATGATTGCAAAAGCTTCTGTGGCACAGAACTCTCCCTTTGCTGTTGTGCTGCTGACAACACTGACAGGGAGATTTTTTGTAATTCTTTTCAACGTGCCCAACATCCTGTATTTGCCCAGCATCCAAGGCCGGAGGGCGCAAGAGGATCCATTTGCTTCAGAGTTTATCTCCTAAGGAATGCCTTCCATTCCTGGCAGACTGGTTGTTCTGCTGCTTCTCGCAAGCAGGAGTTTCTAGAACCCGTGAGATCGCTGAAATAGCTCAGCCTCCAATTGTGAGGGCTGATCTGACTCACATGCACCTTGGAGAGAGAGCCTGTGCCAAAGCAGTCATTGGGTGATGCTGCTGCTCAGCTGGTTGATGAACCTAATACAGCTTTTCTTTTAAACTCTTGTTTTCATCAGTAGTGTGATAAACAACCATTTTCGTTTCTAGAGAAAAAAATTGCAACGCCTTGGGATTTTGGGTGCTCCTGAGGACATTGCTAGGCTAAAGCTGTTAACTGAAAATGTTACCTGTTATCTTGGTAGGTAACAGCTTTGGTTGAAAAAGATTTAATTAAAACTAGAAGGCTTTGTGGAAGTGTAACTAATTATCTGACAAGTCAAATGGATGGATTTGAAAGATTTTAGTTTCTGGGGTATTTTAATAAAGAATTCCTCTATTTCTTCTTTTCTTAAACTATGAAGGACTTTCTGTTTTGGTGGGTATTTCTGTCTGTGTGCATCTGTGGTGTGTGCTGAATAAGAATTAAGCCAGTGGTAATTAAACTTCTGCCAGCATGTGCTTTTCATTTAAATTTTCAACCTAAAATTATCATCTCTGTAGACAAATATAAGTAACTGTCATGGATATATGGAGTACTTAGGTCTCTAGTTGTTGGAATATGCCAGAAGTTCATAACTGAACTACCTTTTATGCTTTGCAGAGTTTGAAGAAGCAAGAAAATGGGTAGCAAATGATTTAGTATTTGATAAAAATGTGGATGTGAACCTATTTGAGAGCACTATCCGTATCCTGGGTGGCTTGCTGAGCACCTACCACCTCTCTGGAGATAGCCTCTTCCTGGAAAAAGCTGTGAGTGACTGGCCTTACAAATGAAACTTGGTTATGTATTCCGTATTGGACAAAGTTGAGGGAAGATTCCTCAGAAAGTTAAATTTGCTGGTTTTTAACAGTTTCATATTTAAAGTGGTGGGAAAGGCATTTACCATTAAGCTTTGAAGCCTTCACCTCTGCTCTCTGTATAACCTCGAAGCCTTGCTGTGTTTGTCACCTGTTCTTGTGTGTCTGCTCTTCTGCTGATGAATGGCTGACCATCATAAAGTTCATTAAACAAAAGAGGAAATAAATGATTGGCAAAGGGTAATTGTCTTTTTTTGCCCTTCCTGTGTGTCATAACAGCATCAGCCACCTCGTCAGATTAACTAGATCAGCCAGTGACTGCATGATAGGAATTGCAGCCTCATATGAGGCCTGCAGTGCTAAGGACAAGGTGGGAACTCTGCTCATTACTATGAATAAGTGCACGACTTTTTGAATTTCTTTAATTGCTTGCATCATCTAAAACTAAACTGTTACTCTATCTTTTTCTGTCTGCTTTGTGAAGAAAATCTAATGGGATGCGCATGTGTATATATTTACTTCTGTTTTGTTTGTTGTTTTGTCCTGTGCCCGTGGGTTTTCTTTAGAAAGACATTGGAAACAGGCTTATGCCAGCATTCAAGACCCCCTCTAAGATACCATATTCTGATGTCAACATTGGTCGGGGCACTGCACATCCCCCCCGCTGGACATCTGACAGCACTGTGGCAGAGGTGACCAGCATTCAGTTGGAGTTTAGGGAACTCTCTCGTCTGACTGGAGATGAGAAATTCCAGGTATGGAAGAATCAGTTGATGTCTCTCTCTTTTTCCATTCCTCTGCAGCTGCACCACTGACTCTCTGTTAGTACCCACAGTCTCAGGAGTCTGTAAGTTATGATAAATAAGTTGTGAAACTCTAGATGAGGGAAGAAAAAGAAACAAAACATTCTGATTGTTTTATTGAATATCAGAAGTAGTAGTGGAGATGAGTAATTTTTTTTCTTCCTCAGAAACAGCTTTTAACTAAAAATATAAACATTTCTGAGCGTGGTTTCTTGATACCATTATCTATATGCCGAGAACAAAACTGAAATGTTACTGTCCAAGGAACTGAAATGTCACTCACTAGATAAGAGTCTGAGAGCAAGTTGCCATATAGGGAAAAACTAGTTGAAGTAAAAATAATTTCAGAGAAAATAATATTTTCCACTTTACTTGCTGATGCTATTATTTTGAACTGTATCCACAGCTCAGTGTTGAAGAATGCAGTAATTTAAAGAACCTTAGTTATTGCTAAATAGTAGTTGTTATTTTTGCTGGACTTCTACTTTGCAAATCTGAGTAAATCTGAGTGCTGTAGTACTGGCTTTTGAGTGGGCTTGCCTTCAAGGAAAGGAAACAATTAAAATTGCTTCAGAGTACTTGAACATACCCAGAGCATCATATTTTAAAAGTCCAAAAGTTTGAAATCTTGACTTTAATGTATTGCTCTAGCTGAACTTGATGTCCCTCATGCTAATTTGCAGAAGCAAAGTTACAGATTTGTTACTGGACTGTAGGGACTAAACACGGTTCCGTACCTCATCTATACCTGTAATTTATGTTTGCCATTTTCTTTGTTGTAGAAAGCTGTAGATGAGGTGATGAAGCATGTTCACACCCTCTCAGGGAAAAACGATGGCCTTGTGCCTATGTTCATAAACACCAACAGCGGGCAGTTCACTCACCTCGGGGTCTACACTCTGGGAGCCAGAGCTGACAGCTACTACGAGTATCTGCTCAAGCAGTGGATTCAGGGTGGAAAGAAAGAAAATGAGTAAGTTCTTTATGCTTCTCATTTTGGTGTGAGAATTAGGTGAGCTGTAAAACTCTGTTGTAGTTTGCTTCTTAAAGAAAAATACTGCATGTGCCCAAGAGTCAGCTGAACTTATCACTGTTTTTAAAAGCAAGCTAAGCAGAAACTTAAGTTACTTTGGTAACTTGATGAAAGAACATGAGAAGACTTATCCTTAATCTCAAAACTCCTCCTCCACAGAAACCTTTTCTTCCATAGGTCATGAAATGTGAGGAGTGTCACAGACAGGAGATGAGAATTAAGTCTTTGCAGTAGATATTGAGCATAATTAGACACTTCTGAAATACTGTGGGCATTTCCTTTCAACAGTGATATCTATGTTTGCTCTGGGTTTGTTAGTGAAGGGTGCAAGGAGACGGAAGTTTGATGTTTGTGTTATCTTCTCTTTAATTCCAGAATCCCAGACTGGTTGGGGTTGGAAGAGATCTTAAACCCCATCCTGTCCCCCCCCTGCCATGGGCAGGGACACCTTCCTCTAGACCAGGTTGCTCCAAGCCCCATCCAACCTGGCCTGGGACACTTCCAGGATGGGGCAGCCACAGCTTGTCTGGGCACCCTGTGCCAGGGCCTCCCCACCCTCACAGGGCAGAATTTCTTCCTAATATCCAAAATCAGTCAGTAAACTTTCAGTTTAAAGACCCTTGCTCTATCACTACATGCACTTGTAAAAAGTCCCTCTGCAAGTCTCCTATGTTTCTTTTATCTGTGCTGCATTAGTGGAAGAGTGTTTGCAAGGAGAAGTTGAAGACGTTGGAAAAGCAGCTTTCCTTCAAGACAGGAAGTCTGCATATAAGCTAATTATGTTAGACTTGTTAATTTCAAGGACTTTAATGCAGACAGAGCAAAAACGTGCCTCTTGGAGGCATTTCAGTGTGTCAGAGCAGACGCCTCTCCACAAACAAAGCTTTCATCACTGCTCTTTCCAAGCCTTACCTCACTGTAAATGGAGAACCAGTGTCTTTGGGACCAGAATGGCATTTTGTGAGCCTCACAATAGCATTAATCAGCAGGTTGTTTTCCATATTCTAAGTATGTGAAAACAAAGAAAAATCAAATCAAGTACTGTGAAACAATGTTTCACAGTGAGAGAGGTCAATTGGAAAAGGTTGCTCAAGCTCTTTGAATCTCCATCTTTGGATGGGGGTACTAAAAAATTGCTTGAATAACCACTCAGACAACCTGATGTAACTGAGTGCCTCAGAGCAGAGGATTGAGGTAGAGACCTCCCAAGAGGTCCTTCCCAGCCTAGATTTTCTGTGATTTCAATAACTCTTCTTCCAAGGATTTTTGAAATAAGATCTGGTTATTGCCTAGCAACAGTTGCAGGTGCTTTCTTTAATATTGTATTAAGTATTAAAGTATTATTATTTACTTATCAAGTAAACCCAGTATTGCTACATGGTAGTGACAACCAATTAATGTCATGTTAATGGTTACTGAGGGGTTTTTTTAAGTTTTCATGTTTAGTTAAGTAATATTCTTTAGACTGACATAAGAGTCGCCTAAAAGATTGTGCTGAACGTCAGCTATGATCAAATATGTTCTGGCTGTGTGCACGTGAGCCAACTGGGAATGATTTTTTTCATAGGCTGTTGGAAGACTATATGAGAGCCATAGAAGGAGTGAAAAAGCATCTTCTTCAGAGATCAGAACCCAAGAAGCTTACTTTTGTAGGGGAGCTTGCTCATGGCCATTTCAGTGCCAAGATGGTAAGAAATATAACTGCAAAAGAAAACAGAAAAACCATTACAAAATTTAAGTAAAACCCAACACAGAGGCAAATGCAAAGCCTCTCCAAAAGAAAAAAAAAAATCCCAGACCAGCAAAAACCCAAGACATACACATCTGTCCAGTGTGATGGCAGTAATGAGTAACTGCCTTGTAGATGCTAACCACATGTGCAAACTGGGGGCCTTCTCTATGAGTTACTCAAGTAAACCCATTTTGTTCCTTCAAGACTGAATATTTTCGTGCTGGAATTAAATTTTCTTTCTGTTTTGGTCATAAAATTCCAGTGTCTGAAATTGTTGAGACAATACCTATTTTATGTATTTTTCATTTTCCATAATTCAGAAATTTATGTAGACACTTACACACCTGTGTTTTCAGATTTGCCTTCAAAAGAAGCATGTCATCTAATATTGTGTTACAGGGTTAAAGAAAAACAGTCATTTTGGAGGTTTCTGTCCATTAATGACATCTTTTTATTTTCCTACCTGGAAGATTCTCGAGTAAAACAGTATGCTGTTTGCTGTAGGGAAAATTGATTGATCTTAACCCTCTCCTCCTAATTTGTGCATTTTAAAATCTTTCAGTTCAAAACCTCATGCAAGTGCAGGTATTGTATGTGTGCGTGGCTTGTCTGAAAGACAAGTGATGTATTATTAATATATGTATAGCCTTTCCTGATGTAGTATTTTTAAGATACTCAGTTCTAATTTTCAGCATGTGCTTCTTGGATCTGAATTTCCCAAAAGCTCTCCAAAAAACCTGCTGTGAGTGAGACCTGAGTCTGGGTTTTGGGTAGAGAGGACTGCCTGATCCCAAGATAGGACAGAATTGAATTGAGACAGATAGATTTGGCTTAGGTGTCTGTATGTGTCAGAACACTTTCTTCTGTTTCAAGGAGTCAGAATTTTGGTTGTAATCCATTATTATTGGGTGAAAGGTTGGACAGGTCTCTTACCCTGGCCAGCTGGAAAAATGGGGGATGTTTGGCTCCTATGTCTATGCTGACCTTTACAACCCTCAGCTTTCCTTAAGGACTGGACAAAGCTTTTAAAGGTCCATACAGGGCATCAGAGTGGTTTGACATTTTTGGGTGATGAGACCTGAGCTTTGATTCTGAATGTTGAGAATCATTTGGGATCCCATATGTGGCATTAATCTGCAGTGCTCACTTTCTTATATCAATGGTAGATTAGCCCCAGAATGAGGGCAACCAAGCCTTTAGGTGGTTCTGCTGACCCCCTGCATGAGCTGATATGACATGTGTGCTTCTGGTAAACCAAAAGACACTCTCCTTCCCTTCAACATGACCTGAGACCTTTTTTTCAGAAACTTGTCATAAAACCACGTTCTTGTACATTTTTGAAATTAATGATTTTTTAATAATGCTGCCTGCCTCATGCCACATTACATCAGATTGTTAAAAAGTTATCCTCGAGTTGTTGGTACCAGAAATGTGTTTTGAAGAAGAGAAAGAATACAAAAATTTAGAAGACAAAGGTACACTCACGTTCCCCCCCACGTCCCCTTGCTGTTTGATGTGTCACCTCTCAGTAAGAGTTGTCTTGTCTTGCAGGATCACTTGGTTTGCTTCTTGCCGGGTACTTTAGCACTGGGAGCTCACAATGGACTGGCTGCTGATCATATGAAACTGGCTGAAGCTCTTATAGAAACCTGCTACCAGATGTATGCTCAAGTAGAGACAGGTCTGAGCCCAGAGATCGTACACTTCAACCTCCATGGGCAGAAGGGCCACAAGGATGTGGAAATCAAGGTGAGCAGATAGCTGGGCTGAACTCCAATTCCATGATTTCTCCATAGCTCTTTTCTGCTGTTGAACTCCTGGCCAGATACTAGGGATGGGGTTTGTTGTGGAGCAGTTAATTCTTTTGCTGCCTTGCCTTCTAGCTGTACCCTAGGCTTTGGTTTTAGTTACCTCAGCAGTATATTTAGAAGCTGACTTATGTGTAGCAAACTCTTAGGAGCAGATGGAGATGGGAATAATTATTTTTCTCCCTGCATGTATCCTTGAGGAAATTCCCTGTCTGAAATACTCTTGCCATTTTTTCTCTTGTGCAGCCTGCAGACAGGCACAACTTATTGCGACCAGAAACTGTGGAAAGCCTTTTTTATATGTACAGATTCACTGGTGATAAGAAATACCAAGACTGGGGCTGGGAAATCTTGCAGAATTTCAACAGATACACCCGGGTAAGGCCAGTTTATCGTGACCTTGTTCTGTCAGGACTGTATTTGCTCACTTGCTTTCTAACACCAACTTTGAAAACATACTATGTTTCATCAGATAACTGTGGGGGAATTTTTAAGTATATACAGAAAAATCGTTTTCTTACAGATTGAGATACACTGCTTAGTCCATATAGTGAAAGAACTTGTATTACACTGATGGAAAAGTGAAATGCAGAAGCTGTAGGCAAGACTACCAAAGTGTTAAAATCTCTAGTTTTTAGACTTCAGAAGCTGAGAAGGACATGGCTGGATTGAAAGAACTCTTCAATTAAAGTTGACAAAAAAAAAAATTAGCACAAAGTGGCATTAATGGTTTAATAGAAGTTTTTTCTATTCGTTCTGGCTACAGTGCTCGTGGAGATGTCACTGATACGCTGTGAAAGTGTGGTACCAAATATCAGTGGTCTGCTCTTAGGAGAAATGGATACAAGGCTTGGGCCAGCTCTGATGTAGAAATCACTGGTTCCTTTCTGTGTATTTGTCCAGAAACTTCAAAGGAATGTTCTTTGTGGTACTTCTCTACCCTAAGTACAAATGGATATTTAGCTTCATTTATCGTTGTGGTTTCTTTTAAAATGCAATGAGATTTTTTTTTTTCATTACTGAAGCTTTATATGCAAATGAAAATGAAGTATGAAATGAAAAACATGGAAACATGATGATCTGTTTCTTAGCACTTATTTTCTCCAAGTGCATCTGGATGTTAAGAAGTAAAAAATTATTTTAGGTTATGTAAAGATACATTTTTTTTTTTTCCACAGGTTCCTACAGGTGGTTATACTTCCATTAACAACGTTCAGAATCCCAGTAATCCAGAGCCACGGGATAAAATGGAGAGCTTCTTCCTTGGGGAAACACTCAAATACATGTTTCTGCTGTTTTCAGATGACATAGACTTAATCAACCTTGACAAATACATCTTTAACACAGAGGCTCATCCACTCCCTATCTGGGTGCCAGCATAGACTCTGCATCAGTGGATCTTCCACTGGTGGCATTTTTATCTTCAAGTCACTTTACTTTTCAGGGTTTGAGGAGAGATGCTCTAATGCACCTTTTTTGACTTCAAACAACAAACAAAAGCTTGGGAAAAGCATCTCTGGTTTGAAGAAACCATGTCAGTCTTAAATCTAATCCCTGGTTCTGGGATGGGCAAAGCTGTGCCATATGAAGCTGGTTTCCCTGGTACCGATGGTGAGGTTCAGAAGGCAGTTGTAGTGTGGACCATGACATTCTCAGGGCTCTGGTGACCCAGAACTCACGTATGTCAGTGTTACTAAATGCTCATTAAATACTGGGAATACAGCGAGTTGTCTTAGGGCACAGTGTTGTTCCTGGAGAGCAGGAGTAAGCCTACAGTTTTCTGGTTTATTCTGGATTCACTGAAACACTGGATTACAGAGCCATTCCTTTGTCAGACTGTGGCAGTGGTTCAGGTGGAAGGTGGAATAAACAAAGCTGTAGTGCTGTCCCAGGGAGAAGCTGTCAGTATTGCTGCTGGTACTCCAATCTCATTCCAAACTCCGTGCTGTGCTGCATCACCTTAGGGGAAGGAAGAGGCAGCAGAGTATCTGTTGTATCGTGTCTTAGTTTTGTAGAGCACTTTGAACAGTCTGTTCAAGCTGTGGCTGAAATGAATGGTGAAAGAGAATTTGCTGCTGGTTTGGCTCAAAGTGGTATATAATTTTGTAGAGGTATTGCGGTTTTTTAACTTACCTGCAGGAATGCAGGAGATAATGTGAAATGCAAGTAAAACTACACATGCATTTTATATCTTATTTGCATCAGTTAGACTCAGGTATTCTGACTGAAAGCTGCTTTCTGAGGTTGGGCACAGGGAAAGCTTGTGAGCATATTGGGTATCAGCCTCCTTCCGTCCCTTCCTGTTCAAATATCACATCATGGGTGTTTGTTGACTCATAACAAGCTTACAACTGTACAGCAAAGTTCTTGTTGTTCATAATTTCTTAGACTGTGGAGAAATTTTCAGTTATTTTTATCCTTAGGAGTACATTGGGTATTTTCAGTAGTAGTGTTAAAAGCAGACAGTCTAAAGATACTACAGCAGTTCTAGGCCCCAGTAGAATTGGAGAAATTAATTTCAGTTACTTGAAGACAAAGTAGACCCAGGATTTTTAAGAATCTTACAGGAGCACACTTAGAGATTTTAAGCCATGATTTTGGAAATGAGCTTTCCTTTTGGATTTGGACTTGGACAGTCCTGTATTCACAGATGAGATCTCAAAAATGTGATTGTTCATATTTCTGGAAAAGGTTGGTCTCACTGAAAGTCTCTTTCGTGCGTGGCAGTGGGTGTGATGGGCAGGGCCAGGAGGTGCAGTCCCCACTAAATCCAGGGGGCCCTGGCCATTAATGGAGCTGACTGAATTTGACTCTAATGGTTCATTTTCTAGTGGCTGAGGGAGGTATTTTATAGTAATTATAACCTTTGATTTGTAAAGTAAGATGCATCTTTATTTTTTTTATGCTGATCCATTCTGTTTGCTGGAGTTACAAGTTACTCTTGGGACCACTATTTAAGTATTTTAGATACAATTTATCATTCCATGTACTAAGGGAGAAATTTTACAAATTATTATTTAAATGCACATTTTTCTGTCATCAGAGGGACCCTGTCCTGGGATTGACAGGACATGACTAGTCAGTGCAGAACGTGAATGTTCCTCGCTTTCATATGCCAAAACTCTGGCAACGAGCTTCTCACTTTCAAGTGCAGTGGAATCCAGTCACTATGGCCTTTGGCTGCACAACTGATTTGCTGACAAGGCTTCTGTTTTCTTTGGCACGACAACAAATGAGGATAGTGCAGGTGAAATGTGGAAGAAAACACCTTCAGGGTTTTTGTTTGAGAAGCAGGTTTGTGCTGCTGAGGAGCTGAGCTTTGGCTAAAAGCTAAAGGCTTAAAATTGGAGACTAAAGAAAAAAATTTTAAAATATAAATTCAGTGACACTACCCAGGGCCTGCTGACCTGTGTTGCTTTGGCCTTGTGCCTTTGAACAAAGCCAATTTTGAACCTTTAATTATGACTGTGCTATGGACTGTAAAACTCCCAGGGTTTGGTGTTTCACCCAGAGATTTGCCTGACTGGGGCAAGAGAGATTTCTTCGAAAATGGAATACATATAAATGCTTACCAAAAATCTTCTGGTTTTGGAGGTGTACACAAGTCTTAATGTAATCAGTTCTACAAATGGGACTATGGGAGTCTGTATGATATTTTTTTTGCCTTATGATTGGCTTGAGAGTAATAATTCATTTCCTAATGAGTTGAAGGAGAGAAGAATAAACTGTCACTTCCCCAAACGTGTCTGGTCTTTTAGCTTAGCCTGTTGGTCCAACTGATGTCTATCTAGTTCCTCTGAAGATGTCTGAGTGGAAGTGTGCTTTACTGGTCACTAATACACAGCACTTGAGTGACAGGAGTGCACACCAGGATTCCTTTGTGTAAATCTTCATCTCAGCAACTGGCATCTCTTGAACAAGTTAAAACCAAAACACCCCCAACCCCCAACTGCAGCTAAGACCGACAGTCTGTTTTAGATAACCGGTCACTAGCGGAGCTTATCACGACCCTGCGTCAGTCATGACCGTACCTCTGCTCTTCCACTAGCCCTCTAATATTTCCTTTTTCTCTAAAAATAATTCTGTTTCAACCTTAAAGTGCTTCTTGCAAACATCCTGTTCAGGGCTGTGATGGTTCTTGGACGTTCCAGGCAACCTTTCACATTGCTGCCCTTTGTAACAGCTCATTCTGAGCAAGCAAGCATGGAGCCCAGACAATGTGGTTTTGGCTTTTGTCAGTGCTTTGGCGTTTTGCATTTCTTTTGATGCTCAATGAGGTGGAGGTGGGACACTTAGGAAAAGGGAGTTCCCACCATCAGGGCAGAGGACAGAATAGTGTCCCAGCCCGCCTAGAGCCAGCTCAGCAGGCTGCTGTGGCTTCGGGGATGGAGGGACTCAGGGCTGGCTGCCTGCTGCAGCTCCTGTGTGCTGCTCCCGCTCCATGCCTGCGGCTTTCACCCAGCTGCTGATGATCCCGGCTTCAAGCTTGCGCACCTCCGTGACGGACGGGGGGTCGGCTGGGTTGTGTCCCCTAGGGAAAGCAGAGCAGTGTCAGTTACTGGACAGTGGGTTTTTGCCTCCTGCGCAGGCAGGGCCTGTGCTCTTAAGGACAGTCTGACTGGTTTGTGCTGCACATTTATGCCCTGGAAACCAAGGTACAGCGTCAGATCCCCAGTGCAGCTGGGCACCAGCCCCAAGCTTGCCCTTGCACTGCTGGCTGCTGCCCCTCTCCTCCAGGGGGCTACTTCACGTGACTGAGTGCTGTGGGCTGTCTCACACTTGTGCCAACCCCCGTGCAAGAACACGATCTAATGACAGAGCTGAGTGGCAAGTTCTGCACAGCTCAGCATCCCTGGAGCCCTGTGCTGGGGAGGAAGAGCACTCTTCCACACTGGGCTGCAACAGCCTGGTACCCATCCTCTTTAAGTACTTGCCCTGTGCTAGGCACTGGTAAAGCAACACCTCAAGTCCTGAGGTCATTTTCAGGTCCCTCTTGACAAATAAGACGTTGAAGGGGTAGAGTGTGTCCAGGGAAGGGAACGGAGCTGGGAAAGGGTCTGGAGCACCAGGAATGGCTGAGGGAGCTGATGGGAGGTTGTAGCCAGGTGGGGGTCAGGCTCTGCTCCCAGGTAACAAGGGACAGGATGAGAGGAAACAGCCTCAAGTTGAATGAGGAGATCTTTGGACTGGATATTATTTCCATGAAAATCTTTCCAGGGAAAGGGTTGTAAATATTGGAACATGCTGCCAGGGAAATGTTGAATTCGCCATCCCTGGAAGCATTCAAAAAACTTGTGGCACCCGAGGACATGGTTTAGTGGTGAACATGGTGGTGGTGTTGGGTTGATGGTTGGACTTAATGATCTTAGAGGTCTTTTCCAACCTCAACAACTCTATGGTTCTGGGCTTCTATAGTATCTCCTGGGTGGTCGGGCTGTGGCTTGCTGAGATCAAATACCCAGGGCATCAGGATTTTGCCAGCCAAAGGAGAGTTCGGAACTTACCGGAGATCGAGGTGATGGGCGCCTCCTTTAACGGTCAGTGCAATCAGTGAAGGGCTGAGGCTGCTGTTTATCTGCGAGGAGAAGGAGCAAAGACCAATTCTCACCAAGTTACTGGGAAGAACTGGACATGAGTTCTGAAAGAAGGAACGTGATCTGGGCAAGACTGAGGAAAAGCAGGGGACAATATCTGAGGAAAAAGCATGGGACGACATCCTTGGTATGGCTGGTATCCACAACTAACAGTCTGAATGAACCAGATCACCTGTCCCAAACAAAGGGAATGTTTTCCCAAAGGTGGGAACTTTCAGCTGATTCCAGCACAGGCAGTTCGAAGTTAGGTCTCCTTTGGGCCCATGCACCCTAAGCAGCCTGTTCCTCCTGCAGCTAGGATTCCAAGCCAGCCTGAAACAAAGAGCTTTTGTATTTAATCAGTTAGCTCAACTAACTTGAAATCCAGTCCTAGGTCATTTTTGTTTTTAAATTTTAAACTGGACACTGACAGCACTCTGAAGTTTTGTTGAATCTAAGGCAAAACATGTTCTGGTATGAGTTGCTGCTCACAGCACCCACCTAGTCTCACCAAGTGTGCTGGGACTGGAGAGAGCCAGGAGCACGTGGCTGACAGCACTGAGACCATGTGTGGACAAAGAAACACACCAGGTTGTGGTTCAGACCCTGGGTATGGGGCAAGGAAGGTCCTGCTGTGTCTGCAGTAGTGAAGCCACATTTGTTCCACCAGTATTCCTGGCTGATGGACACTACTCAGTGTGTCTGTCATCAGTCCTGAGATTTCTCAGTGGTTCACCATGAAACAGCTGCTCACAGAGACTCAGGCTAAAACTGAATCGCCAGTGCTGCTCTGAAAGGGAGGAAGGGAGGGTGGTATGTCACTGGCAAAGGCTGCTCTGTGCTCAAGGTGCAGGAGTGCACATGCTTACCCCACCTCCAGCCCATGGGTCCAAGTCTCCATTTGAAAAAATGATGTTGCTTGCACTTTTCAGGTCTGAAATTCAGAGAGTTCATAATTGAGAGGTCTCCTTTCCACCCAGTTATCCAAATGTGTTTGGCTTCTGCAGCAAACATGGCCAAGCACAGATAATATTGAAGAATTGAACAAATTATTGGTAGTTTTTACATTTTCCTCTTCTGTCCCCAAGAGATACAGAAAGGTCTGTTTGGCAGGTCAGCGCACGGCTGTGACTTTCTGCCGTTAGTGTGCTGCGCCTGTCTTCACGGGGCTCAGCTGGACAGAGGGAAGCAGGGAGACAGCAAGAGGGCAACACAAAGGGACAAGCAACCAGCACAACTCACCTTCTCCCCAAAAGTTTGTCTGCAGCCAGTGTGCTCGTGGCCTCACACGCCACTTGTTCCAACAATAGTGCTCGCGCATGGTCTCCGTGAAGGGCATCTCGGGGAACATGTCCGTCACATTGTTACTGTTAAATGTTAAGTTGATCTCGGTGCAAACCTAAGAGAAGCACAAGAGCTGCCGTGGGGCGGGGGCGTAGCCAGGACAGCAGCTGAAACCTGCTGGTGGCTCCCACCCTTTACCTGGTAGTCCCAAGCCTCTGCGTCCGAGCCGATGCCACAGCCTGTGGGGTCAGCACAGGACTGGTACAGCTGGTAGATGTCATAACACTGTGCCAAGCCAGAGGAGTTGTAGAACACCCCTGCCAGGTGGGAACACAGCACAAAACCAGTCAGTAACTCTGCTGTCTCAGCCACCGCCTCCCACATGAACCTCACGGCCAAAACCAAGCCAAGGGCTGAGCGAGTGTGCAAGGATGGGACAGAGCTCTCAGAGCCTGTCACTGTGCGAGGTTACAATCCAGCTTTACGGCAAAGCTTTTACATAGGGCTGAAAAATTCTTCCAGATGACACAAACTTGGTTGTTGCCCCCAGTTCAATGAAATATATTGTCCTGTTTAGACTATTTCCTTTGTAATGGGTTAAAAGCCTGGATAGCAGGCAAGGGCTTCAGCTCTGCCAGGTTCAGCAGGTCCCTCTGGCACCTTGCTCAGCACTGCCCTGATTTCCCAAGAAGAAAACTCCTTCCAAGCCCTGCCATTCTGGTATTTTATTCAGTTTCTTTTGAGGTTCTGATTGCTAGATGTGGATCAAAAATCTGGCACCCTGAGCCCTATGATGTTCAATAACACGTAGTGGTACATAAGAGATCAAACTGATAATATTAACTCACCAACAAGAGCAGCCAAGCCTTCAATTGGGTCTTTGTGGGCAATAATTTGTTCACAGCCGACCTGGGTGAGACACATTACAGGCAAATGCCAGACAGAACAGTTACCAGCTGCTTTGCGGAAGGGCTAAACTGGAAGATTCATTAAAATTATCATTTACACATTTTATGGTTCAGCGGCTTTCTAAGGGCCTAGTGCAACAGGTCTTGAAGTTTTTAGCTTACTCCCCTGTAGCAACAAAATACACAGACGCAAGGAGACAGGACAACGGCAGACAGTTCCTTCACCAAGTTAGGGAGCTGTGGAAGGGCCACAGTGACACACAACAGTTCTTCCTACAATCAGAATATTTTAATGCCCTTTTCAGGGAGTGGGGGGAATGTGCAGAATAATTATTTCCATTTTAGGTGTCATTAAACAGACCCTAGAAGGAAACTGGGTGCCCAGTGGAGCCAGAGGCAGCATGTCCAGAGTCCCAGTGCAGCAGAGCCTGTGTGACCTCTTGCACAGTGCACTCCAGGTAGGACTAGAACTCTAAATGCCACAAAGCCAGAAGCAAATGAAGTCCCATGGACTTGACAATGCACCGGAAGACACCAAGAATTGCAACAGCCTCTGGTGATCTGGAATCAAAGCTGGTACCTTTCGAAAGCAGCTGGTGTCTTAGAGGTCTTTGTAAACCCCTGAGAACTTGGCCCTTTCCCCACACTGCCATCTCTGATTCTCCTGAAAGTTCACACGTTTCCCATCCTCCATAGCAGCAGGTTTTTTTCTGCATTATACCTGAGGTATGTCAGCTTCCTGGGCAATACTTTAAAAAGAGCCTGATTTTTACATCTCCATCTCTTGCCACCAAGAAAAATACATCTTGGAAAGCACGTCGAGACAGGCTGCAACAAAACTTTTATCTTTTTTTAAAGCTACAAGTTTTTAGTATTTAAAAGCTGAAGTCAACAAGCTTGCACAAGTCTTTGTGTCTAAGGTAAAGGCAGAGCAGGGTAGAAGTGACGCCACCAAACACCACAGCAGCACATTTCAAACACAGCAGTCACCATCACAAAGAAGTTTCAATTGTGTAAATTTACTGTCAGACTGGAAGGGCTGCAACATCCACCACTACTGCCGTGACCATCACCAGTGGTGTGTGCCTCACAGTGTCCTAAGCTCCAGTCACCCACTCAAACCAATATCCTCACCTTCACTGGATTGGCAGGGAGGTGACCCATGAAGTCGGTTTTGTATGGATAGTTCATCATGGCCATCATGGTGAAGGCATTTCTAGCAAACCCAAACAACTGGTAAACATCCTCCTTGTTAGAGATCTTATTGCATGTGGCCATTTTGCTGCTGATCTCATCATAGGCTGCAGAAGAAAGGAAAATAAAAGACACAAAATTCAACAGAGGAAAGTAACACCAAGCTTCAGCATCTTGTTCCACTCAAGAGTAAGAAGATGCTGTAACGTAAGATGAGGTTTTTAGTGGAAAGAACACATTACATCTAAATTTACACATGTGAATGGAACGATCAGGCACAGCCTCCCCGAGCAGTGTCACAACCCTGTGTGGCCCACAGCCCATGCTCTGCCCCTCATGGAGCCACTGATACCTCCCTGGGGAGCCTGGAGGAATCAGCACCTGCTGGGACAGAACTGGTCCCAGTTGAAAGAGCGAGCAGAGCACCTTGGTACAGCCTGTCCCTGCCAGTGCCCTGATGGCTGCTCCTGCTCACGCCCGCACGCCCCTTCCCTGGCAGGGCTGCTGTGTCCTGCAAGGCAGGCTCCTCAGGCAAGCTCTCATGCAGGAGAACAAGGTACAGCATATAGGACCCAGTGAGATTCAAAAGCTGGAAAAACTGGCAGNAAAAAAAAAAAAAAAAAAAAAAACAACCCCCCCCCCCCCCCCCAAAAAAAAAAAAAAAGAGCTCCTTGGGAAGAGGGCGGTGCCTCTGCAGTAAGAACTGCCAAGTGAGAACAGTCCTCACAAAGGACTCTCAAGACATGCCTTCAGATGTCAATGGGATGCAGTGGCCAGCTGGACTCAGGAAATTATTTGAAGACATTCTTTCAAGATGTCCCCATACACCTTTGCATTTCTGCTGTGGAAAGCCGCTCCCTTCGTTTTCATCCTCCACATTTTGGAGTCACAGTTCCTGTCCCCATCCTGCTCTACAGCTGACCACTGGAGCACGGCTGTTTTTGCTTGGAAACCCACGGCCTGGGACCTGACTCTGGATACACACTTGGGGGCCTAAGCCTTAAACATGATCACCTTACCCCCAGCTGCAGGAAGCTTGGCCCCAGGCAGAGCTGGAAGAGCCTGACTAGTTAACAGTAACATTCTTCCTGCTGTGACCCAAAGCTAAAATGACGTTTTGACCCCTGGGCTCCTCTGGCAGTTCCAGGACCAGCAGCAGCAGCTGGGAGGCATACAGCTCCTGACACGCAGCATCACAGACCAAGGATCGAGACAGACCCAGAAGCCACCACATCTGTCCCAACACCACACACAGCTTCCAGGAGATGCTGCACCAGCATGGCATCTGGTCCAGCATACTTAGGAGCCATTGCAGAGGTCTTCACCAGTCTGTCCTAACTGTCCAAGACTGGAGATAGAAGAGACTTGAATGATTACTTCAGGACCTAGACTGCTTTTCCAATACTTCTCAGATCTTCTCAGATCTGTCCAGTGAGCTGAGCCACACAGCTGTCATACCCACCAGAACAGCTCTTAATGGTGTGGATATTGAGGACAAGTATTTGGTGAAACATGTGGCTTTACTACCATAAAACAGTGGTGGTTTTCACCTGCAAGCGGTTTTGCAGTTTGGTGCAGAAAAAAATGGTTTCATTAACACTGTGCAAAGCTCCACAGAGCTACTTGTATTTTGGTGTTGGTTACCAATTTTAATGCTAACTGAAACTGTTGAAAAAAAATCAACTGTGCGAGCAGAAAGAGGAAGCCATGTGGGCACCTGCGCTGATTTATCTGAACAACTAGCTGAGGTAAAGCTGTATCAGCTTTTTTCCCCTGTGGCTGAGAATGCTGGCTGCCCTTGGGAGCCATCTGCAGGGCTCCCTTCTTACCTCCACTCAGGCACAGGTCCTTGATCTGCTGGAAGGCTTTACGGACAGCTGTGACACATCCTAGGCTGGACTTCTGAAAATCCTGAAGGGACGGAAAAGATACGAGATGACGGTTTCCCAGAGGAGATACTTGAAGAGGCTGCAATGGAAAGAATGGCCAGAAGGACCAGAGGATGACAGGGGTTATTGGTCCACTGGTCAGCACCTCATCTGCATTTCCAGGAGCAGTGACACCAGTGCTTCTGCCTCGTCCTTCAGAGAGCCAGCATGTCCCTGCAGAAGCCAACACTCTGCACAGCTCAGGCCAAGCAGCAGCCGTGTCACCAGGTCTGGCTGGGATGTGCTGCCAGGCAGAACACTCAGCCCTTCACGGAGCATCAGGCTGAATGCGAAGCAGCAAGGGAATATGAAGCATGCCTCAGAGAGGGGGCCAGGCTGCAAGGGCCATAAGGGTTTTGTTGTTTTTAAACACAGAGCAGAGTCCTTGAAACTGCACTGTCTGTGAGAAGGAACCATGGGAGAAGTCAGTTATGCATTGGGAGTACAAGACCAAGACCTGCTTTTCTTCTTAAGCCTGCTTGTGGCCTGCCAAATGACCATGTCCTTTTTCTTGGGAAAACCATTACTGATCCTGAAAAAGCACTTTAAGGTAGGTTTGAAGAGCTGTGGTCAGTTATGGTGGATCAAGTTGTTTCTGTGATTGAAGGCCCTAAGAATTCAAGCTCTTCGTCCTCTCTCAAGTTGTAAGGCAGATTTAAATCAGCTGGCGACCAGCGTTTTGTAACAACAAGAACTATTAGGGCTTCTGAGGTCCCTTTACCCTGCTAGAGCAAGCTAAGTAACCACAAATCACTAGCTAGGCATTTTTCTTATAAAGACCCAGCCTCAACTAAAAAATAGATTTGAGACCTTTCTTTTCCTCCTGATTCTACCTTTGATAATTACGCTTAAAGAAATCATTGTGGGGTTTTCTGCAGTTTACCTGGGCATCCCTTTAGGAGTTCCTAATACTCTTCTGGATGTCCTTATCGATCTTCACCTACTAACGGCTCTAACTGGACTGTAGGGATCGTCTGGCCTGGGACAGAGGAGCAGGTCTGCTCTGGCTGCTGTGACAGCTGAGCTCTCCTCTAGGCACTGCTGGGCTGCTGCCAAGCACTGTCTGGCACAAGGACCCTTTTAAGCTCACCCCCAGACCCTTACAGACCACAAACTGTTTGGTTTAGCAGAGGCAGGAGGAATTGCAGCCATTCCAAGGAAAGCTATTCCCCTCCAGGCTTCCAGCTTTACTCTTGACTCGCACCAAATTGAGATGTGTGATCTGAGCTGATGGCCTGAGCAGCTGCTGCAACAGCTACCTCAAGGGAAGTAGCAGGGGCTGTATGTGCAGTACTCACACCAGGGGTTTTGCCAGCTGCAGGCTGTTGGCATATATAACCTTGTCCTACATGAATGCAAAATCAAGTTTCTGCCCTTAGGTCACCTTCCCTGGGAGCTGGAGGCTCGGGGTGCAGACAATGCATTCTGAGTCACAGATGAGGACAGAGGGAAGAGAGGGCTTCCACAGCGACTTGTGAAAGGGTTGTGCCTTCGTTGGGGTTAAGAGCTCTCACCGGTGTTCTCAGCAAGAAGAACAATTCAGGTTTTAGATGCATAAATTGCAAATCAGAGCAACCTCCACACTGAAGGTAGAAGGGAGTACTCTGAAACCACAGAGTGCTTGCTTAAGAGCTCAGCCCAGAGCATGGCTTACTGCTGCAGAGAAAACAGATTTTTAAATTAGCTGGAAAGCTTTTTCATGTGAAAAAGTTAAAGCCCTACGTTTGAGGGTGTGTAATGACTCAATGTGCAATAGCACATTCACAGCTGAAGCAAGACAGGGCTGCTGAAAGGAAGTTAGCTTCAACCAGGGAAGAATTCCCACCGCAGGGCGTGTTAGCTGACTAAATTGAAAGGAATAAGATGAATGTGTCTTTACAGACAGACTGTGAATCTGCTTGTAGATAGGGCCAGGGACTTATAGACAGGGAAGTAACAGGAGAAACTATCAGTTCTAGAAAATGTTGCTAATTGACATGGACCGTTGCTCAGCCAAGGCCATGTTAAATTCCTGAACTCAGAGAAAAAGAGCAAAGACTTAATAGAATTATGAATAGTGTTTTGCTATATAAAAGAAAAAAAAAGGAGGGGTGCACAGCAGAGGGGGACACAGAGGAGGTGATTCAGGAAGTCTGTATCTTCCAAGTACCTCAGCCAATGGGGAAAGGAAGAGGGTGATGAGTCCAAGAAATTAGGATAAAAAGGGGGCTATGTCCCCCAACAATCTGAAAGACCCCATGGGAAATGCCCCACAGCCTCTCCCTTTATTTGAATAAAATTGCAGGACTCCTCTGTCTCCTTTTTGGACGTAAATCTCTGGCGCTGTGAATTTTTCCGCACAAAACGATATTACGTTTTTTGTTTTAAAACGTGTAACTCTAAGAGAAGATGTCTATTATTCTTTTGTACACTTAGGAGTTTCAAAGATGTTTATTTCCACATAACAGTCTCTTCTTTATACTTACCGGTAAAGCTATCTGTTGTGTAAGTCTCTGCACAGAAAAAAGTTGTTCATTTACATAAATAATAACAAAAAGACCAGAAGTCGCATACACAGGTGTGGTCTTCGAAGTGGAGAATAACAGCAAAGTAACACAAGAATGACAAGAGTATGTCAACAAAGACTAATCACCTCCAGACCAGACAGATGGGGGAGAAGAATGCTAAGGTGGCCCAAAGGTAACCTAAGTAGCAAAGTAAGAATCACCGCTGAGGCATCTCACATGCTAATGTCAGACTACCCTGCTACAGTGAACCAGGCACTGACTGGAGCATGTGCAGAAAAGCATTGGTTAAGTCGACCAGTTCTGTGCAACTTCTTTCTTGTAACTTGGATCAAAGCCTGAAAACTCCCAAAGAGAGGTGCCAGCTTAATGAACTATAGCCTAGCACTAATCCTGGGCAGGTCTGGAAGGTCTCAGCTCTGTGTGCTCATCGGCTCCTGCACCGGGCACAGACCTCAGCCTCAACTGAGGGACAACAAAGGTAGTTCATAGAAAGCCATCTGTGTCACCCAGATCTAGAAATTCATGTCAAAAAAGAGGCAGAACAGACACCATCACAAGATTTCGGTACAACCAGATAGTACATTTCTTTCTTTACAAGATAAATGTAAGTCAGTTCTAACACCAGCTTTTCATGGCCTTAAACTGCAAAAGCCACACTGAAACCTTAGTTTAAGGGATCCTGGGACACCTCGCACGTTTTTAGTTATGACATGAAGATTTCAGAGTTCTTCACTGAAATGCAATCACCTTGGACTAAGGAGATGCTGTGAATCATTTGTACCAATGCAACACATAGCATTTTGGGAGAGGATTAGAAAAATAAATTATCGAAATGGGGTTCAGCCAAGCACAAGAGAACAATTTCAGGCTGTAATATGGTCAAGCCACTACAAGTGGGAAAGTGAATTCTTAGCAGTACTAAAGGTACCGGCACGGAGTTGTGCTGCTCAGAGCAGCATCTTTGGACCCTGAGCTACCCCAGCTAAGGCAGTGCTTAGCCATCCTGCAGCTGCTGCTTTTCCTTGCAGGTTCCCATTTAATTGCACTCCCTGATTAGCAGTGATGCTCTGAAGACAGACATCTATTTAAACACCTGGGAAAGAAAAAAGAAACACCATTCCTAAAGAAAGAAAATACTGCTCCTGAAAAAAGATGTTACTTACTGCTGTGACATCTCTGAAGAACTGGGTGGGGTCTCCAAGCCCAGCCACAGACAGCAGAGGAGCACTGGCGGCTAATGCTCCAGCCACAACATTTGGGTATTTCATCCTCAGGTAAGCACTCAGCATTCCTCCATAGCTGCCAAGGAGAGACAAGAGTTATTTCCTTTAACAGACAACTTATACTGCAATAATTCAGAGGTTCAGGCCAACATTTACAGGCTCACCTAACCCAAGGTAACAAGAAGCTCACGGATATCTGCGATGCCCCATGTTTTCACGCGCGCTCTGTGATATGTGTGATGCTCACGGATATCTGTGACGCTTTGCACCTCATCCTCATGTTGATCCAGTTACGGCCAACGAGCAGCACACTGTGCTCTTACTGGCCTTTTCCCAAATGCTCACACCAGCCCTGGTGGGAACACAGCAGCTCGGTTTGCTTCTGAAGACAAATGTAAATCCTGCCTTAATATTTGACCTTGCACTGAGCATGTCCCGACAGTTTCACAGCAGAGCAAAGCAGGGCTTGAGTGAAGCACTCACTGTTCAAAGAGAGCAGACGCACTGTACATTCTGCATACGGAATGACAAGAACTAGTTAGGACAAGTCAGAACTCTGCCAGGCTTTCGGCAAAGGGTGTCCCTGAACACGGCAGAACAGGCAGCCTTCTGGACTCCAGGAAAGTGGAGAGTATCCTCCCTGGGCACCCCAAATAACAGCTGCATACCTGATCAGCACAGATACAGGGAAGAGGAAAAGTTAACAAATGCCACAAGAAAAGTCAAAGCTACCTCGGTAGCTTCAGTGCTGGGGCCACAATCTACACATGGATCAAGGGCTGCTAGATGGACCCAAGACGACAGAGGTCTTTAACGTGCTGATGATTGCGGAGTTCCTCTGAGGCCATTGGGGGTGGCAAATGACATCCCCAAAACACAGGTTAAACCTGGTCTAACTCCAATCTTAAAATCACTCAATCTCCCTCCCCACCACCTCAAGTGGTTCAGTAAATACCGTTCCCACAACACCCACATGTAAAGCGATTTGCATTTCTCTAGCCCTGGTCTTGGAGACAGACATTACCTGAAATCTGCTGCAAGTAATTTCAGGTTAATTCGGCACAGCTGTAAGCACCAGAAGAAGTCTGTTTTTTCTCTCCCAGGGGAAATGCTGTGCTTCTCCAGCACTGCCATATTTCAGTGTTCTTCATTTGGGTTTAGTGTGTTCAGGGCTGCTGCAGACTGAGCTCTCAATTACACACAGAGAGCTGCAGTCTAACACGCAGCCAGCTAGGAGGTTTTGCTGAATCCCTTTCCCATCTTCCCATCCCAGGACAGCTTCTGGGACTTTCAACACCAGCTACTGTCCCGATAGCAACAGTATAAACCCCCACAAGATCAACAGTTCAGTCACCACACTGCGGCCAGCTGGAGGCTTAATGATAACTATCAGGTCAAAAGGTTTTTAGCTCATTGCAATTGAATTCGAAGCCCTGTACTTCTTGAAGACTTTTGGAGGGAAGTACCCCTCTACTACAGGAGTGGGGATCCATCAAGAAACAAGGACATCACATCCACCCAGCTGCAGCACAGTGAGCGCTCTGGGAAAGGACTGCTTCAAGGAACCAAGGAGCAGCAGAGCAGAATTATGAAAAGCCCAACAATGAAAATGGCTGGATGCTGTTAAAGAGGCTGTTTAATAAAAAGCTGTGAGGCCCCTTGAAAGAATATTTTACCAATTATTAGTTTCCTTTATTTCCAACGTAAAATGTTCCTGCAGGATGAATTTCTCATCTTCATAGCATCACAGAATATGCTGAGCTGAAAGAGACCTATCAGGATCATTGAGTCCAACTCCTGGCCCTGTGCAGGACACTCCAAGTATCCCACCCTGTGCCTGGGAGTGTTGTCCAAACACTTCTTGAACTCAAACAGGCTTCATGTATGACCACTTCCCTGGGGAGCCTGTTCCAGTGCTCAACCACTCTCTGGGTGAAAAACATTTTCCTGACATCCAATCGAAACCTCCCTTGACACAGCTCCATGCTGTTTCCTTGAGTACTGTCACTGGTCATGGGGGAAGAGATCGGTGCTACCCCTCCACAGGATATTGAAGAGGTCAGTGAGGTCTTCCCTCAGTCCCCTCCAGGCTGAACAAACCAAGTGATCTTAGCCACTCCTCATAAGGCCTCCCCTTCAGACCCTTCCCCATCCTTGTGGCCCTCCTGGGGACACTAATAGAGTAATGTCTTTTTTACACTGTGGTACCCAAAACAAGGTGAGGCCACCCCTGACCCAGCCAGCAATGCTGGGCCTGATGCCCCCCAGGACACGGCTGGCCCTCCTGGCTGCCAGGGCACTGCTGACTCATATCCAATCTGCCATTGGACCCCCAGATCCCTTCCCGCAACTGCTCTCCAGCCTCTCGTTCCCCACTCCATACTCATAGCCAGTGCTGCCCCGTCCTAGGTGAAGAACCCAGCATTTGCTGCTGGGAAACTTCATAGGGTCGGTGACCGTCCACCTCTGATTTATTGAGGTCTCTCTGCAGGGCCTTCCTGCCTTCAAGGGAGTCAATGGCTCCCCCCAGTTTCGTGTTGTTGGCAAACTGACTTAGTGTTCCTTCAAGCCCTGCATCCAGGTCATTAACAAAGATGTAGAGGAGCACAGGGCTGAGGATGGAGCCCTGCAGAACCCCACTAGTGCCTGGACTCCTGCCTGGTGCTACCCCAGACACTGTAACTCTTTGTGCCGACCAGTGAGCCAGTTGCTCACCCATCATGTAGCACAGTTATCCAGCTGTATGCTGGACATTTTGCCCAGAAAAATCTTTGGGAGAGATAGCATCCAAAGGCTTGCTGAAGTCCAAAATAATGACATTTACTGGCTTTCCTAGATCAACCAGGTGGGTTACCCCATCATAGAAAGAAATCAGATTCAACATGCAGGACCTTCCCCGCCTGAACCTGGCTGTGAGCAATGCCTGCATTGCCCTCCAGGGGGTTTTTCAATACCTCTCAGAATAGCATTTGCCATGATTTTCCCAGCACTGAAGTGAGACTGACAGGCCTGTCGTTTCCAGGGTCCTCCTTGACCTTCTTGAAAATTGGGACAATGTTCGCCAGCTTGCAGTCAGCTGGGACCCCTCTGTATTCCCAAGACCGCTCAAAAATCATCAAAAGAGGTTTTGCAATGACAACAGCAGCTCTTTGAGGATTCTTAGGATGAGTGCCAACAGGCCCCATAGATTTGTAGGGATCCAGATGGAGCAGCAGATCCTGCACATGTTCAGGGTTAACTGGGAGTTGATTATTCTTGCATTCATGGTCCTCCAGCTCAGGGCACTGGGACACCTTTGGTCTGTCACCCATAGTGAAGACAGAGGCAAAGAATGCAATAAACACCTCTGCCTTATTTCTGTCCCTGTTTGTGAGGTGACCATCCTCATCCTGGAACAGGCCAATGTTATTTCTACATTGCCTTTCACCATTAATGTATTTTAAAAACTCTTTTTATCGTTCCCCAGAGTTCTGGCAGCTTCAACTCCAATTAAGCTTTAACCACATGAATTTTCTCCCTGTAGTGGGGAGCAGTATTTCTGTATTCTTCTCGTGTCACCTGACCTTGCTTCCACTGGCCATACAACCTCCTTTTTCACCTTATTTCCAAGAGTAGATCCCTATTCAGCCAAGCTGGCCGCCTGCCTCGCCTGCCTGGCTTTCGACATCAGGGCATTGCTACTCCTGTGCCCTTAACAGCTGATGTTTAAAAAGTGACCAACACCGGTGAACCCCATCACCTACAAAAACATTTTCCCGGGGGACTTTACTCAATAATTCCCTGAGCAGCCTGAAGTCTGCTTTCCTCATGGCCAGAACTGAGGTTTTGCTGGCACTTTTTCTCCTGTCAACAGAGATTTTAAACTCGACGGCTTCATGGCTGCAGTGGCCAAAACAGCTGCCAATCGCCACTTCGCTCACAAAATCCTCCCTGTTGACAAGCAGTATATCAAGAAGGGTATCCTTCCGATTCTGCTCCTTCAAGAACTGTGCCTTAAAGTTGTCATCTGGGTTTTTCAGGGGATCTTCTGGCCTAGATTGTACCATCTGTGTGGTCCTCCCAGGTGATTTCTGGCAAGCTGAAGTTCCCCATAAGGACAAGGGAAGTTGACTTGAAAGCGTCCTTAGTTCCTCAAAGAATAATTTGTTGGCATCATTGTCCTGTCTGGGAGATCCAAAGTAGACTCCCACAGTGACACCTGCATTATTTATTTGTCCCTTGGTTCTTACCCAGAGGCTTTCAACTGTGCCATTGCCGACTGTGAGCTCCAGACATTCTATTCCTTCCATTACATACAATGCCATCTCCTCATCCCTTCTGCACTGCCTATCCCTCCTGAAGAGCCTGTAACCAGGGCACTCCAGTCACAGGACCTATCCTCCTAGACCTCACTTTTGCTAACAGGGCCAAATCTCTGGGCCTGGGCCAAAGCTTTGAGCGACTCTTGTTTATTCCTCATGCTGCATGCATTAGTGTGGAAACATTTCAGGTTCATTGTAGCCAACACCTCGTAAAGCAGATTGAGGGACCCCTTAAGTGCTTGTTTCCTCAAGCTTTGGCACACCATCCCATTGCTCATCACTGGCAAGCCTGGTATTTTCCCTTTACCCTTTCCAAGCTATTTCTTTTTCTGCAGTTCTGGATGATTCATACATTGAAGAAGCTTAGAAACATCCAGTCAGGGGTGCTTCTCCAAAGCAACCACAAATGGAGACTAATTCCTGATGGGAAAGCAGAGTGGGACCTGGTGATGAGCTCACGGGAGCTGAGGCACAGGCACATCTGCTCTCAACAGGACAGCTTAAAGCTCTGCCTTGAGAACTTCCTTGACACCCGAAGAGATCTACGGCAGCATAACTTTGGCTGGGAAAGGGTGCAGAGAAGGGAGGGAGCCCAAACAACCCTTACCTGCCTCCAAAAGCGATGACAGGGCAGTCTGCAGCACCAAACTGCTGCTTAAGCTCAGTAATGAGCACTGCATAGTCAGCGAGGGCTTGTTCCACGGTGAGCAGAGCAGTCTTCTTCAGCTGTGTTGACTCAAGCCCAAAGGGAAGAGACTTCCCATAGTACCTCTGAAACGAAAGAGATACACTGGCAATGCTGGTCTGGGTCTTCTCTGCTTTCACCATAGAGCTGGGCTAAGTGTGCACTAATAGGAAGAGATAGCAGAGCATGAGGTGTCCTCTAACTTGTCCATAACCGAGGAAGTGCCTCCAGCACCTGATACACAGACACCTCCAGGACAGATCCTGGAGCGGATGGCCTGTACATACGACAAGCTGCTTCAGTGGGTGACAAGTGGGTTCTCAGCATGTGTATTTCTCCTGAAATCTCCAGCTACAAAAGGGGAACAGGATGATCTCTTCATGCCTAAGCTGATAGACAGTAGATTTAATAGAGTAGTATGGGAAAGGTTGGCTTGGGACTTTGCAGGTTAGAGAGAATAAATATTATCCAAACAAAGTATCTCTCTACTGCAACATGGAGTTCAAGGTCTGTAGAAACTACTTACAAAAGGAAATCATTCATGGCATAGGCTGTAGTAAAACAGCAGTCTGTAACCTAGAGTGCTGGGAGGCATAGTAAAAAATTATTCAAAAGCCATGATTAAGTACAGATCTGCTGTCACGGGGAAAAGGCAGGTCTGACTCAGCTTCATGGCAAGAAATGGTACCAGCATTCCAGACCTGCAGAAAGCTGAATTTGGTAACACTGAACAGAATAGGCCTCTAAAGGATGCATAATGACTAAAATACTCACATGCTCAGCAAAAATGACAAGTGCTTGCTGTTCCTCTGCTAATTCAAATATGAAGTCAGAGTTCTGAGCAAAAGTCCAGATGTCACCTTCATTGCCGGTATAGAAAAAGATGGGTCCAAATCCTTTCTTCCAGAACTTTGCTGAGGCAATTGAAAGAAGCAAATTTAAAAAAACCCAAAAAACAAAACCCAAAACCCACGAAAAACACATAAAACCCCCCAAAACACAACAAAAACCACATGCATGAAATGAGTCCAGTTTTGGTGAGTTTGGGCAGGAGCTTAACAAGGAGGAACTCTGTGAACAGGCTGATTCATGAAACCTGAGCTAGGACACAAAGTTGTTAGAAAGGCCAGGCTCCAGAAATCTCTCATTTGGGTAGGGGTAAATAAGAGCTTCAATGAGATTAGTACATGGCCTGAAAATTTCACTTCTGCCTGAAAAATACCTAAAATCTCAAGTTCTGCAGCTCATTTGCAGACAGCTTCCCCCCAAGAGAGTGATTTCCCATTAATATACCCTTTTTAGCCCAACTCACTCCAAAACACTTGCACAGCTCAATTTTCACACAAAACTGACATTATGGAACTGCCTGCATCTTTCTGATGCTCTTGCTGTGGTGCATGAAGTTGTAAATTACATATCACAGGATGGTTTGAGTTGGGAGGCACCTTCAAAGACCACCCAGTTCAAGCCCTCTGCCATGGGCAGAGACACCTCCCAGTAGACCAGATTGCTCCAAGCCTTGCCCAATCTGGTCTCGGACACTTCCACGGATGGGGCAGCCACAGCTTCTTTGGGCAACCTGTGCCAGGGCCTCCCCACCCTCAAAGGGAAGAATGTCTTCCTCATGTCCAATCCAAATTCACCATCTGTCAACTTCAAACCATTGCCCCCTGCCCTATCACTACTGGCTTTGGTATAAAGTCACTTTCCCTCTTTTTCACAAGCCTTCTTCAAGTACTGAAAGGTGACAAGAAGGTCTGTTCAGAGCCTTCTCTTCTCCAGACTGAGCACACCCCATTCTCCCAGCCTGTTTCCAGAGCAGAGGGGCTCCAACTGTCACAGGATGAGGGGAAGCTTCAGACAGGCCCTGCCTTAGCCTCAAATTTTGGCAACATTTTAAATTTAAGGAATCACTCTGGCTCACAGTTCTAATGATGGCAAACCAAATCTACTTATAAAAACGAATTATTTATTAAACAGACAAGAGATAACAGACAGAAGACTTTAATCAGAATTACTCACTACGCAGTATAAAACTAAAGAACTACTAGTAGATAACAGCACAACATAAACCAGTGCACTATATCAAGGTATCTATACTAAAGATGGCAAAAGAAATAGTATTGATTAGGAGTCAAATGTAATTTACCACCGAAATGATGAGAACGTACACAGATTCCTTCACTTAACTGCTGGCAAGTAACCATGAAGCAGACATCCCTGCTCATAGGAGAAACTCCACACATTTCCAGAAAAATTTATAGTAGATTTCTGCTTTGTGAAAGTTTAGGACTTGGCTTTTATAGCTGTAAAGTGAATGGCTGTCAGTCAGCCAAAATCCAGCTCATCTTGTCAGATCTCACTTCAACAGTAAGGTATTTATTGGCAGTTGGGAAATACCAGACCAGGGTTAACCCCACGGCCCAAAAAATCTCACAACACAGCTTGTCCTGTTTGAGTTATCTGACTGGCGAACAAACAACAGATAAGCTCTTGGGAGAGGGTGAGATGCTCTGCTATACCAGCCCTCAGATCATATCTTGGCTGCCTCTGGACTCACTCCAACAGGCCCACACCCTTCTTGTGTTGAGGCCCCTGGGCCTGGAGGCAGTTCTACAAGTGGGGTCTCACCTGAGCAGAGGGACAGAATCCTCCCACACACCTGCTGCCCACATTGTGGTGGGGAGCCCAGGATATGCTGATATATGTTATATGTGTAACACACACATATGCATATATATCTCACATGTTATGTCATTTTTATATATAGATATGATGATGATACATGAAGATGATGTGCTTCATCCGCAGATCAATTTATAACTGAAGGCAAATTAAGTCTGGCAGGACAAGCTGAGCTGTGATGCCAACACTGGCTTATCTAACAAACAGCTGCTCTAATGCTTGCTGACTTTAACAAACGTTTGATTTTAGCTTAGTCATAAATTGCACAGGAATTAAGAGGGATAATAAAGAGTCTTCTTCAATGACAAACCTCAGACCGTCAGTTAAGCGTTGATTTCAACACATCATCCAAAGGGACCCTCCACAGCAGTTGTCTCATGAATGTTGCTGTCACATGAGGCTGTTTCCATGAACAGAGAGGCCCAAATTTACTTCTTGGCATTCTCAGCACAGAATTGCCAAAGCTAGATTTGGCTTGGAATGAGATTTGAAACCTCTCATTAGTGAAACTGCTCCTCTTCATTAATAATGAGGCCAACTGACCGCTGCATTTGCTTTGGCTACTGGGTAGGTAACTGGAGCGCTCTGTGCTCTCTTTCCTCTGGCTCTTCTCCTGATATGCTTCATGGCTCCTGGAGTAAACAACCCTCACAGGAGCCAAAACCAAACCAGATGGGCCCCTTAGAAAGGTATCTGTTTTTAGACTGAAATCCTGGGGCATTGCCAGCTAAACTCAAGAGTATCAGATTCCCTGTTGTGAAATTAGTCTTCATTTTCTTGCTGATAATCTGAAAAGTCTCATACTGCACAAAAAACAGTAGAAGGAAATGGAATTATAGGAATTTTGAGTAAGAAACTCTCTATAAACCAGCAGAACTGCAATGTTAATATTTTGCTCCTCACAGATATTATTCAGCTCTGCCCAGGACTCGCAGATAAAACATAACACTTCAAAAGAAAACAAATAAAAGTTGCACGATGCTTAAAACCATGTAATCCCAACATTCTGTTCAAAAAGGGCCGCCTAAATAGCAAAATCTCAGCCTTGGGTATGCTCTCAAAAATCACTGTTGCGTCCCTAACTTTGGGTTGAACTGATCCATGAATTCCTGCCTGGTGAAATACACGACTTGGCACAGGTGCTATAGAGCAACAAGTGATGTCAAGGCGAGCTGCAGCATCTGAAGACCCAAATGCAGCTGAGAGGCAGCAGCAGGTGAGCACCAAGCTGGGCAGTGCTCAGGTCTTGCTATTCCCAAGTCGACCTTTGCTCTCTCCCTGCAAATTGCTCCACAATTCCGCTGTACAGGCAGGGTTGAAAAACATGTGACACTGATTATGGAAACTGCTGCCTTTTTAGTCACATGCTGCTTAGAAAGGCCTTTTCTTTTTTACTGTCAGTGACACAAAAGGAAGACACAGCTGGCTCCTTGCTGGCACTGCTCATTATTTGGCATGGATTAAGCTATCTACAGTTGCACAATTTCAAATAACACAAACCATTGACCCAAGAGGAGTTACCTTCAGTTCTAAAAATCATCGGTACAGAGCGCAACATTTCAGTCACTATTTGTCTTTCCCGATGCATTCAGAGCACTGAGTTGCACTTGTAAGAGATGCTGGGGTCAACTGGAGACAAACACACAGAGCCAGCTCCGGTGCAAGCCTAACACAGCTTCTGCTTCTAGTCAACTCTTGCTCCAGAGAGGCCAGTCCCCACAATCCCCCCTGCACCACACAGCCAGAACAAACAAAAGGCAAGGAGTGAATCCCAGACCGGTTTGTGCTGGAAAGGGCCTTAAAGCCCATCCTGTCCCACCCGTCTGCCGTGAGCAGGGACACCTTCCAGTATCCCAGGTTGCTCCAAACCCTGGCCTTGGACACTTCCAGGGATGGGGCAGCCACGGCTCCTCTGTGTAACCTGTCCCAGGACCTAACCGCCCCCACAGGGAAGAATTCCTTCCTAATATGCAATCTAAGCCTACCCTCTTTCAATTTAAAGCCAGCCCCCCTTGTCCTATCAGTACGTGTTTTTGTAAAAAGTGGATGAAAAGCAAAATGAGAGGAGGATATAGACAATGCTGGGGAATGCTTGGCTCGTACAGGGTTGGCCCTTCGCTCACACTGACTCTTGGCTGCTCAGCGCTACTCTTTAGCTCCCGCTCTGCCTCGGGACAGAGGCAGTCAAAGCTTAAACAGAAAGGAATCCAGCCCGAAGCCACAGCAACCACGGGACCTACCCGACACCAGGTAGCGCTGCGGGAAGGTCTCGTTGCCACAGGTCTCGAAGCTGAAGTGGTCCCGCACCTGCGGGAAGAGCCGCTCCTCCAGGCCAGGCCGCACGACCTGGGCAGCTGGAGAGGGCATTATCAGCACAGGGGAAACCTACAACCCGCGCTGTCACCCGATACGGCACAACCCAGCCTGGGAACCGGGGCCCGCGGAGCTCGGAGCGCCCACCCGGTGCTCCCCAGGCTGGCTGAGGGCTCCGGCCCAGCGAAGTCAATTCGGGGTCCCGCTCGGGAAAGCCAGTTGAGGGTACCGCCCACGGTAGAGCCGGGGCTGTGGCCCGGGAAGGAGAAGGCCAGGCAGAAGGGTCCGGCCCGAGGAGCGGGGGGAATGTGCAAAAGGGTGCGGCCCGAGACACTCACCGGGAGCGGCGCGGGCGAACGGCAGCGGCGGGAGGAGGAGCAGCAGCACCGGGAACAGCGACACGGACCCCATGGCAGCCACACCGCGCGGCACCGGTCACGTGAGCCGCCGCTTCGGGATCACGTGGCGCCCTTTCACGTGAGCACGCAGGCGCCCACACGGGCTGCCGCTCCGCTCTGGGCGCTCGGCCCGGCCGCTTCCCTGCTCGCCGGGCCCGGTCGGCGCCTCGCGTCACCTCCCGAGCCTCCTGGGGGCGGAGGGGGCTGCGCTGGTGTGTACTGCAGAGGCTAAAAAGGCAGCAGATGTGGGAATCTGGTCCCGTAATTGCAGTGAGGCAAAGGTTACCTGGTCTCTCCGTCCTGTGTGTGCTTGGGTCAGAGCTAGAAGGGGGCACCCCTTCCCCGATCAGGTGTTTGTTGTGGTCCCTCTCCGGCACAGGTTCGTGCCGTTGCGTAAAAAGCAGAACCAGGGAGATGAGCCAGCTGAAAAGGAGGTCTGCTTTTCCCCTGTTGAATTAATTTTCTCAGGGATTGGTCTTCAGATCTGGCTCACAAGGGAGTCCGTGCAGAGGCCTGTGCCAGCCTAGGAGGGAACGCAGGGGCAGCTGAAGCAGGGGAACGTGAGGCCGTGCCTAAAAGCAACAGCTGGATTTCTTCAGGGTTGCAGAATTGGTGTAGCCCAGGAGAACACTGTGAGACAAGTTGACTTGTTTTAGTGAGATTGTGATGTGAAAGGCTGCAATGTCTGACTGGGAGAACCTTGCCATAGTCTTTGGTTTGGCATGGTGGACATCAGAAGACAGGTTTGACCTTGTCTTTTACTGCTGCTATCCCTGTAAAGTGCTGGGTTTCTGGGGCCATGCTAGCTGCTGCCTTGAGAAGCCATGTCCCTGTGGCGTGCAGGGAGTTGGGAGTGGCACAGTGCTGAGCCTTGTGTGTGGGAGGCATCATGCAGGTTGTGCCAGCCAGGTGACCAAGTGGTAACGTCAGTCCGTGTGCAGGCTTGCCAAAAGCTGCACAAAGTGGTGTTACAGCACCAGCCTCCCGATAGGAGGTCAGGTTTGGAGGCACTGTAACAGTGACGTGGCAGTTCACTGAGGAGTGATATGGCTGCACTGTTCAGCAGGGCGAGCTGCTGCAGGAAGCTGGGGCCGGCATGAGACTGGCTCTGTTGGCCCCCCCCTGCTTTCTGGACCAACACCGTGCAGAGGTGGCAGACTGTGGCTTTGCACTTCTCTGCTCAGACACACACTTTCTCGTGTAACTGAAAAGCAGTAAACTGAGACGGGACCCAGTGAGTGGGGAGGTGCAAACCCTCAGGTTTATTTTTTAGCACACTGTTGACCTGCTGCGGTGGGCTGAGTGACCTCCTCACTTTTCTCACCCACAAGGTTTGGATTCCGTCTTGAAGGGCTGGAGCTGCCCTTCCTACATATCTGTGCAATGTGCAGTGAAATAAACCCAGGACCGTTAGGAACATGACACAAAGAAATACTCTGTTTCCACTTGTCTCTCTCTGTCCCTGCAGCGAAGAGTTAGCATTCGGCCCTCCTGTGTCAGCTGTGGCGAGGAGTCCAGCAGCACGAGCACAGGAGGAAGTGACCCAGTTCTGCTAATAGTCAAATACAATACGTGAACTGGATGAACTGTGTGTACCCACCAGCAGATAGCCCACCCTCAAATGCTACTGGAAACAAGGTGAAATGGAAGATACTGGCACTGTACATGATGTCCACATGTGCAAGGTTTGACTTGGAGCTGCTCTAGTGTCTTGGTATCACACATGCTGCTGAACAGACTGTTTTGCATACAGCTCTTGGTCCACAGCAGCTAATGAGACCTAGAAACATGCCCTGGAAGAGTGGCTAAAGCTGGCTCTGGGCCCAGCTGCAGCTGTGTCCTGGTGGGAAGTGCTGAGCAACTCTACTGTGGTTCCAGGAGCTGAGGTCCCACCTGAGGTCCTGAAACACCTGGGGAGGGAAAGTGGGAAGCTGGTAGTGCTCACAGCCCTGTGCTGGAAGCTCAGTCTTTTCCAAGCTGTTCTCCATCACAGCCTGCAGGGAGAGTGGGACAGGTCAGGAATTCAGTGCCTTTCGGATGGCTCTTGGGTCCAACAGAAAGAGGCTGCAAGTATATCGGAGGCTTCACATACATGGATTAGACTGGAAATTACCAGTAATTACCATTTAGGGTAATAATATCAGAGAGCTTTACTGAGGAGCACTGGCCCCACCCATCACTTGGTCTTTAAATCATGGTAACGCACTTTTCAGAAAAGTGCTAGGGGTCAGTCAGCATCAGTGGGGCTGCTGGAGGTAGTCAGTGTGGGAGTGAGAGTCAGGGTGAGAGTAAGAACCAGGGTCTGGTGCTTATAGGAGCTCAAACCAGCACCGATACCTTCCAGCCTCAGAAATCCCGCTCTAGGCAGAAGGCACAACCCGTAATATCCCTCCTGGTACATTTTTGTCCCCAAACAACATTATGTTTTGTGTCTTCTCTTGGTTGGTGAGTGGCACCTCTTGGAGCTTATCGGGCACCCTCTCACCGTGTTAAACTGGCCTGAACTTCATTTCCGTTCTCTGGTAGGAGTAGTGATATTCTTTGCCTGTCTTCCAGTTGATGCCATCAGCGTAGCTCCCGTGCGCACCCATCCAGTACATCCCATTCAAGTTGCAGTAATGGCAGTCATTGTACCACCACGCTCCCTTGTATTCTGTGGCACAGTTGAAGGAGCTCATGTCATTGTCCTGATCTGTTGTTGAAAATGGCATGTCCCTGTGGTACGATAAAGAGTCTCCTGCAGAGAGTACACATTCACAGTTACTGCAGTAGGGATCACAAACGGGACCCTGATGTGTCTGTGCACCCTTGCTGGGCACCAGTGGCCCTTGCCAGGTGCAAGGCAGATTGTATAAAACCTGCTGCTCTCTTGCCCAGGTTGCCCAGCTTTCCTCTTTGTCTTGGACAAAAGAAGTATCCTGGGCGATGCTAAAACACATGGAGAATTTATCTATGCCTGTGAATCAAATGGGCCAGATCTCCTCACAGGTACACAGGTGTCACTTCTCTTGCAATGCTCAGGTTCTCTGCAGACACACTGAGGTCTGAACTACCAGACAGGGTTGCAGTGCACAAAGCCACATAAACCCAGAGCACTGCTCTCTCAGGTGTTGGTTTCACTCATTCCTGAATGATGGATATTGAATTTTGAAGATTTGTTTACTTAAAAAAAAAAAAACCAAAAACCAAAACATCAGTTATTAAGAGGATGGCGTGCTAATGCTGGAAGTGTTGAGCAGCACCCCAGCCCTGGAAATGCCAAACCTCATGGGCACATGTCTCCTGCCAATATAACCAAAAGCAGAACTTGACCTGGTTGCTGCAGAGCTGTTGAGAAGGTCATTTGGATTGGGTGCTGCTCAGGACCAGGCTCATTTGCTGTTAAACCATATGGCTGGGCTTGTAGGTAATGCTCCGAATCACACTTCTTTGGGTGATGTGTGTCCCCCTCCATCCCTGTACTCAGAGGTCCCATGGCCAGTTTTAAAAAACTGACCCAAAATGTAGCTGATACAAGGAGTTTGCATGATACATCTCTGCATAGAAGCTGAACACTTCTGAAATGCTCTAAGAAACAGACTTTCCCAGTGATCTGCCTCAAACTTACCAGTGTTTCCACCAAGGAAGTCTCCTAGAACCAGTCTGTATTTCTCTGACTCTCCTAAAACTCTGAATGAAGCATACTTGGCGAAATAGTAGTTGTTCTCAAAGTCTCTCAGGTCAATGCGGAGTTCACAGGGTCCTAGAAGAGAAGATGGACAGCAGTGGTGCGGGGCGGATGGTGGGTATGCCACTGGATTTCAGGGTGGAAGGCTTAAGGAACTGTGAGCTAACTTGAGGGGAGCTTCCACTATTTGGGAGATTTTGATTTATTTAAAATTCCTGCAGAGCCTTCTATGCCTCTGATGGTTTCCTAGGGAAGCACCTTTTCAGGTGGTCATGGGCAGGAGTCCTGCACACAGCTGTAACTCCAAGGCTGTGTGTGGACAAGATGATGCCATCACAACCAGTCCAAATAGGAAGATGTGTTGGCCTGTCTCCAGGGTAGATCATGCAGCCAGCTCATTCTCTTCCCTGACTTCTAGTTTTGCTTTTTTTTAAGAGTGCAATTTCCTGTATGCCATGGGCTGCAAGAGCCTGCATCCTGTTTGGGATTAACAGTGGGGGCCTCAGATGGATATGAGAAGCTCGGAGGTCTACAATGACCCAGTGTGGTACAGGGGTTGGACTCCCATGGCCCCAGCCTGGGATGGAGGCAGACCTTACCCAGAGAGGTGAGGAAGTGGATGTTGTCATTCCCCAACCAGAACTCCGTCAGCTGGCTGCCAAAGCCTCGTTTGTATGAATCCCAATCTCGCAGGAAGTTCACTGACCCATCCCAGCGCCTCTGAAAAACCTGAAAGAGACCCTCAGCCCCACTGAGCCCATCCCTCACTCAAAAGCATCCACAGCACCTGGGGGACACACCCACCATTGTAAGCACTTCCCTGTCGCTTTGGTTTTTCACTGCATGCCTTGTTCGCATTAGCAGTGAAGGACTTTCTCATAAGTTGTAAGATAAACAACGCCCATGTTTTTGTAACTAATCTTTTCTAGGCTGTACTTTTAGAATTGTTTTGCATTCCTTCTCCGGAGGAAGGTGATGGACTGAATTTATATCCTATCAATTTGGAGAGGCTTAACCTCTTCATCCAATTGTTGATTGTCTGTACATATATATATAAGTGTGAAAATAAACGAGGGGCCAGGCTTTTGCCCGTTGGCCCGAAACCTTGGCGTGTGAATGAAACCTGCGTCCGTGCCTGATTCCTAGTGTCGATCTGCGACACTTCCCCTCCATCAGGACATTCCTGTGGGTGTCTGGGGACCAAACACCCCAAGAATTCCTCACTCAAGGATCTCCTCCATATGCCCTTGGAAATGAGGAGGAAATGATTTGCTGATTTAAGCAGGGAGTGGGTCTGTGGCACTCAGCCTGCTTCCAGAGCCAAGTCCTGGGGGAATCCCCTGCGTCCAGAAGGATTCACTCTGGCTTGCGGACATGAACCTAAGCTGTCCTCAGCTGTGTGTTTTCCTCCCTTTTGTTTCTATTTTTGAGCCATCCTTTGCAGCAGTAACAAAAGTCACTGTAGGAACATATAAACCTCCCTCTCCTCATCCTACTCACAATCCATCCCCCACCATCCGTGTCCATGTCGCAGAAGACGGTGGTGGCATTGCAGCCTTGGGGGTAGATTGTGTACCAGCCACTGAAAATCTTCCCTTTGGCCAACAGTTCTTGGCAGTTCCTGGGTTCTGTGCAAATCAAAGAGATCAAGAGGAAAGAGTTATGGTGTGTTTACTTGAGCCTTTGAGCCCTCTAGCACCCAGCTGGCTCTTTGTACTGCAGGATCCTAGTGTAGAGCTGCTGGGAACCAAACCCTGCCATGGCTTCTGAGTCCATATGTTGCATGGGAGATGGGCACCTTCTAAGAAAGAGATGGTCTAAGGTGCTGAGACTCCTCTCATCTGCAATGGCTTTTGGGGGCCTGGATGATGGAGCTGCTCTGAAAAGGATGACAAACTCACGATCCAGGAATTTGTCCCAGCTCCAGAATGCATGCAGGGCACAGAGAGTGTGTGGGTAGTTGACAGCAAAGGAGTTAGTGACACAGAGAGACAGCTCCCTGTGATGCAGTGAACAGTGAATCCTCTCTGGATTGAATCATAGAATCCCAGACTGGTTTGGGTTGGAAGGAACCTTAAAGCTCATCCTATTCCACCCCCTGCCACGGGCAGGGACACCTTCCAATAGACCAGGTTGCTCCAAGCCCTGTCCAAACCTAGCCTTGGACCCTTCCAGGGATGCGCAGCCACAGCTTCTCTGGGCAACCTGTCCCAGGGTCTTACCACCTTCTGAGTAAAGAATCTTCTCCTAATATCTAATCTAAAGCTCTCCTCTTTTAGCTGTAAATCATTTCCCATTGTCCTGTCACTGCCCATGTAAAAAGTCACTCTCCAGCTTTTTTATAAGCACCCTTTAAGTACTGGAAGGCCACAACGAGGTCTCCCCAAGACACACAACACTTTTGAATATATACATTTTTATATATGTATACATACATATATATATGTTACGCATACTTTTTTCCCCTCCCCCAAACCATACCTGCTGACCAAAGCTGATTCACAGGTGACTGAATAGTCCCTATCAGACATCCCAGCCTACAGCTGCATCAGTAGCTGTTGTAGGGAGAGCCTGGGGAGATGACCAGAGAGGGTGGTGCTGGTGGTGCGGGTGTCCCAGCGTGCTGCATGTGATACATGGATACACAGCCGTACCAGGCTGTCTGGTGACCTCCCTAGCAGGGAGATGGTCCTGGACTTGGCCTTTTCCTTATTAGTCAAATGTTTTACATGCCCAGAAAAGTGTCTGGGGCAGCAAGGGACCAGTTCAGTGGCATCCCAGTCTGTCAGGCGTTACAGCAGCTTTGATCTGCCTGAGCCTTTGCATGTTATTGTGGCCCTACAGCACCAAGTTGTAGCCAGAGCAGGTTGTAGTTCTCCTTGAACTTTAGCTCATGGAGACAGATGGACCAACTGAAACCTGTTTCTTTTCTTTTTCTTCTTTTCTTCCAATAATTAAGTTAATCTGAGCACTATCATACAAATGAACTCCACAAGTACTAAAGGCGCCACTGCAAGTGCGGGGGTATAACTGCCTTTGAAGTAGCCACACGTTCATACAGCTGTTTCTAGTGGTTTCATCTTAGAAATCAGGACACTGAGTCTCTGAAAAACTCAGAGAGACCTCCTCCAGGACACATAGAGGACAGGACATCTAAGTAGTGCTCAGAGGACATGGCTTTCCCAGCAGGGGTAAAGTAGACCCACAGAAGCTACATGTGTCCGTGAGAAGCAAAGACAACAGTGATATTTCCTTCCTCCATCCTTCAATGTCACTCTGAACTTGTTTTTATTCCTAAACTGTCCTGACTTCTGGTACAGGTACAGTCCACCACCATCCACTCTGCAAAGCTGACCAGTGTCATGAAGACCTAGGATGAAACTCACCCCATATTTCTGGAAATCCAGGCTCTCCTTTTGTTCCTGTTGGACAAACAACACCATCAATTGCTCTCCACCTTCCATGCCCAGCACTCCCCTTCCCCAGTACTTGACATTTGCCAAGACAAATCCTGCTGCACTGGAGAGCTGTGATGTTAGAGGAAGTGCTTGGCTCATCTGCACCAAGCAAATGAAAGGCATAGAGAAACCAGGCAGGAAGAGTCGCTCAACATAAGCTGTCCTGGCTGCTTCCAGGCCCACCACAGGAGACCCACCAGCCCATTTGCACAGACCCAGGAAAGCATCGAGGGGCAGGTGGGAACCCAAGTCACAAACCCCTGTAACTACAGCAATGACACCCAGCAGCTTCAGACACTGGGAAGAGCCCTCCAGGTTGACAAGGAGGTACATGGGATGGCTACTGGGGGGTGAATTATATATATATATNTTCTAGAAGGGGCAGGAAAACTAAGGCCTCTACCACATTTTATATATATATTTTTTATATATATATATGCGCACAATGAGCAGCAGCATTTGCCTCCCTTGGCCTGTTGGACCTGGCATGATCTATTTCCCACTGGCATCTGTTTTAGGGCTTAGAGGTCCAAATGGTGAGACTCACACAAGACGTGTCTCTGTTCGACCTGGCTGTTGTGCCTGCTGCTGCCCAGCCCATGGAGCTGTGTACCAACAGTTTGTGCCAGTGAGTCCCACTGGGCTGGGACACATGGAATAGGAGTGGTTGAGTGTGAGGAGGAGGGAGAAACGTACCTTGGGAAGGCAGAGTTACAAGTCCCCTGAGGGGAATGCCTGCTGCTGGCACAGGGCTTTAGCCAGTGGTTTGGGAGCAGCAGTGACAATTGGAGCACTAGAACTATCTGCCAGGCCAGCGGTGTTGGACCCAGTGATTGCCAGCCAAACTCCAGAGAGGGAAGCCACAGTGCAGACAGTGCTCAGTGATGGGTGCCATCCTCGCATGTAGGATGATGGCACAAGGGAAAAGACCCATATTTCCCTACTACCTTATTGCTAGTGCTGGTAAGGTCATGTTCCTCTGGCACTAGCAGCAACTGAATTTCATTTGAGCCTCTGCATTTTGCCATGGCATCGGAATGGCTGGTCCCTCAGCCCTGAGGTTTCTGCAGCTGATGGTGCCAGGTGGCAGCAGCAGCTGCCCGAGCTGAGGGCAGCACCCGTTGCTGAACATCTGGTTTGGGAACAGGACTACCCACAGCACCTAGGCCTGATGTATGTGATGAGGTATAACTGTCACCAAACAGCCCCAACCGGTCTCTATAACTGCTCCTATCTGGTGTCTTATACCAGAACGGCACTGGGTGGAAGTTTACAAAGTAGCTCACATGATAAATTTAGCACCGCATGATTTACCTTTCAGTCCTGGGAAGCCAGGCTCTCCAGCTGCTCCTACAAAACACAAGAGGAAAGTGCTCATCACAGACTATCCAATGCAAATGAATTATTGTAGCTCCTCAAGTGGCTGCTCCAGCCCCTCCATATGTCCCAAATATACAGGAGAAGCTGTCAAGAGGTGCAAAGCTACAGTGCTCAGATGACTGTCCCAGGTGGTCCTGCTGCCCTGGCCTGGCTGCTCTCTTGTTCAGCAGTATCTCTCAGGAACAGCAGGAAGAGCAGGATACAGAGGAGAGAGAACTGCTGTTCCATCTCCTGGAATGTATGGGGGATTCACAGTTCCATTTCTGTGACTTTTTGTGGGGGCTTTCTGTTTATAGTCAGGCCCTTGTGAGATTCCGATATGTAGCTGCTTTTCAGTGGGTTTGTCCATCTCCCGCTGGAGTTTCAGTTCAAGTCTTGGGTGCTTTTGGCCAGGTAATAACTTCATATTCAGCATGTAAAAGGGATGTCTTCCCTGCTAGGCAGTGCACTGCTGCTCAGTTCCTACAGTTCCCTTGTGCTGGGAGCTGGATTCTTTAAAAGAGACACTTTTCCAGTATTTGCAGCACATGTCCTGCTGAAGGTCCCAAGCAAGGCTGGGTGGTGAAAACCAGTTTCTCAACAGACATCATCCTCTTCAGGGGTTCATCCCGTTGCAAAGAAAACCTCGTCCTGTGCCATACTTTGATCCCGTTCTTGTGGTCAAGCGGGCATGGCACACCGAGTCAAAGCCTGAAGGCTGCTGAAAGCAGTGATGTGCTTTGGCCTGAGCCAGAGCTGACGTGTAAGATGGATCTTGGGCATTGTGTAATTAACACCATCAGTATTATTTAGCTAAAAATAGATGACAAAGACTATGCTAGCTGTTTACAATGTTGTGTAGTTATCTGCAAGAAATGTATAATTTTAAGAAACTTTTCCAACTGACATGAATAGAGGCTTGTTTGTGAGGTATTTTAGGGGAAAACCCTCCCAGCCAAGGCCTGGGCTCTGGCCAAGTCCTGGCCCTGGCTAATCGGGAAGAGTGCCATCAGACCCAAGTGTTTCTGTGCTAAAAATATAATCAAGTCACTTTGACTTGCTGATTTGGGCCCATAAACACCGGACTCCCTTTCAGGGTGAATTCGGAGACCTCACCTATGGGTGGACGCACCCCATAGGATTTCCCCAATTGCTGGGAAGGGTTCTCCAGGTTCTCTCTGTGAAATGGGGCCCCCCAGCGACTGCGGACTCTGGATGATGGTAAAGTATTTAGTGGTAATCTGTGATATATCTTTCTCAATCAGTGTCCTGTCTCTTGTATAGTAATGATTAGGTGCATTACCTTGCTTATTTTTGCTTGTTGCCAAAGCCAAGCATGTAGTTTTATTGAATGAATCATTTTACTTTTGTGTTGCCTTAATATTCATAGTAAAATAAGACCATTCTTTCCACTGGTGTCCGTGTCCTTTAAATCGCCCCTGTCAATTGGCAGAACAAGCACTCGGCACAGTGCTTCTGCATCAGGCCTCTGGGCTGAAGCTCCACAGATAGCTCCAAAGCTCCCCAGAGCTTTGGGGGGACATTTGGGCAGGCTTGTTGTGCTGGCAGCAGGTTAGGGTAGGAGTGGGGAATGGGAAGAAGTCTGATGTTAGGGGGCTGGTAAGTGTCAGTGGAAAAGTTTGAGAAGAGTGGTATCTTCTTCTTTGTTGTGGTCCTACTCAGGGACACTTTCAGTGCTCACTCCATGCAAGAACCATACCCCCAAATCAGACTTTTCCTATGTTACTTCAGCACCATTTCTTAGCCTATGGCCAGCCCTGCGGTTTATCTCTGCAGACCCAGTCTCCCAATGCACATCCTGAGTTTGGGGGTATTTACAGATTAGAGCTGCATATGTTACGCATTACCTTTCGCACCAGGTGGTCCTGCTTTCCCGGGGAATCCCTGGTCTCCCATTTCTCCTGCAAAGAAAGACTCATTTTTTATGTGCACATTACAAACTGACCAGAGCAGGGAGGTCACAGAAGCCTTGGCAACTGGGCCTTGGCTTTCACAGAAACAAGGGAGCTGAGTTTTGTTAATTAGATTCAGTCTTGCAACATAGTTTACTCATTTACCTTACTCCTTTTTTTCTATTGGAGCCTTACTACAGCAGTACTGCCATTTTAAGCCTCAATTTGCAGTTCACATATGAATGCTTATGAGCTTTGTACATCGTGGAGCCAGTCCACGGATCTTGCTGTAGTGGATCAGCTTGCTCAGCTGATGTGATTCACCTGCTCTGTGAGTTGGCTATGAAAACGCCGAAGGACCTCCATCTCCCTTGCTCCCCGGAATAGGGGTTGCCAGTACATTTCCCAAACTTCCCCAGAAGAAAGGCAGGAGCATCTCATCCTCCCTCCCACCCAGACTGTTCAATACAGACCCAGAAAATAAACGGACGATTTTCTGCAGAAGAAATGAATGAGACACTTCACGCCCCAAGACCACTTCTGACTTGTGACAGGACTCAAGGAGGACACAGGTCACTCCATGTGTAGCTGCATATGTCTAATTGGGGTGTTTTCCACTCCAACTCTCCAGTTCCTCACAGCAGCCCGTGCCAGGCCAGCCACTGCTCCAGCCTCAGCCTGCTTCCCCTACCCAAAGCAACAAAACCACCTCATATCACAGCGCTCATCACTGGCTTTGGGGCCTCACCTTTTGTTCCTGGGAGACCTGGCTCTCCTTTTGGGCCAGACACACCTGGGATCCCTGGACATCCTTGAAGAATGGCGAGTCGGTCAGCATCACCCAGTCCCACTATTCTCACCTCTGAGAAATAAATATAGTCTTTGTGGAGATTATTAGAGCTCTGAAATGTCTTGGAGAGGAAACTAAACCCTTTGAATTTGAGGAACGGCGCAATCAAAAGCAATGAGTGGGGAAGTTTGGGGGTGTTGTATGGCTTGACAGATGGTACTGAGGATCTCACATATTAGAGGAGCCAGACTCTGCATCTCTCTGGCTTCAGAGGAGTTCAGTGGGAGAGGAGGCTAATAGATATGACATTGCATGCACGACAAATACACTGTAGCTCAATAAAACAAAAGCTGGAAGGTGCCCCAATGGGCTATTGACAGCAGAGTAAGTGACACTGATGGACCTGTGGACAGTAAGGCTAAGGGTTCTTCTGAGTGTCCTGATGGCAGGCCTGTTTGAAATTGCCCCATGGCCTTCCTAAGGAACACAGACAGAAAACTGTGCTGCGCAGCATCCCCGGGCTGATCCTTTGTATTGCTCTGTATCCTTTGGTAACTGCACCAAGGCCCTACTAACCAAAGACCCTACACAGGGGGGAAAACCTCAGTGGAGACTCTCTGTTCCTAGAGATCCCAGTCGTGAGGGAACGATCTTACATCACTAGTTGGAGCCAGCAGCTTTCTTAAGCGGCTGCTGAGACTTCAGCCTCCCCCTTACTCTCCTCCCACTTGCAGCTGAATTTTAAAAAGCATAGAAGGAAAAAAATTAGTATGCTACTTCTCCCCCTCCCTCCTCCCTCCCCAAGCTCCTTCTCTTATCAGGGGAGATGAAACAGGCTGTCTCCGTGAGATGGCAGTAATATTTGTGCTCTACTCACCTGAGCAGGTGTCCTCAGCATCACAAATAGTCACTCTTAGGCTGAGCAGTGCCAGGAGGGCTGAGGCTGCCCTCCCCATGGCCAGCGCTGCTCTCTGCACAGCTCTCCTCAGCCACCTCCCGGGTGCTGTGATCAGCACTGACCCATCCAAGCATTTTATATCTAACAAACAGCCTCAGTGTAAGCTCCACCTCTGCATTTGCCCACTGGCTGCTCTTAGGTCTGCGGCCTGGCTGGGTCTCCAGCCGTTTCGCAGATATGCCACTTTCCAAAAGTCTGACGGGAAAGTTCTTACCTGGCTGCCCCAGCCTGTCTCATCTCTGTCCTCAGCAAATTTTGGATGCCTTTCCCTTCTCGTATTGTGTTTCTAGAGGAAATGAACCAGCAAAACCATATTTACCTAAGTGTAGACAGCTCCCCTCATCCTGCCTGCTGGCAGCCCTTTATGAAGAAGAGAACTTACTGCGTAGATGGGGAAACTGAGGCACGGGGAGTCAAAAGCCCGAGGTCAGCTGAGGCCAGTGGCAGAGAGGCTACACAACCTGGCTCACACTCCAGTGCTCTTCCTGCCTGTCAGCCCAGCACCACTTCTCAGCACTTCAGGCTTCCGTTTGTACACGATTCATGAATGACAGAGTTCAAACTCAGGCAACAAGGGTAGGTAGAGAGAGCATGTTTGATCCCCCATCCCCCCCAACTGCTCATTGTACTAGCGAGCAGGATTTCTCGTTTCTTTCATCCTGTGCTTTGCTTATTTGTGGCAACATCACTAGAGGTCCAATCTGCTTCTTCAAGTCTGAACCCCATATTACTTTCAGACCTAGAGCCTGTAAAGTTTAAGAATTTTAGTAAAGGGCAGAACTTAAGTTTTTCCTCCTTATTGTTACATCCCAGTTCAGAGCAGACTGATTTCTTGGAGCCTTTTCCCCAGAATATCAGAGGCAGAACACAGCTCCCTCTCAAGCACTTCTACGATAAGGTGCCTCAAACAGCCCAACTTCCAATGACATGTGACAGTTCAACGTTAAGCAAATGGAGGAAAGTGAGGGAGAGGTAAGTATTAGATTGTCACTTAAATTCTTTGTCCCCCATATAGCCAAGACAAGAACACACTCATATGCATACTCTTATTCATATATATAATAATATAAAATAATAACCCAGTAGATGTTGCAGTCATTTTAACTCCTCAGAAACAATTCTGGCAGGGAAATGCACACCTTACCTTCCTTCTCCCATCTGGAAAAATTGCAGGAAAATCAGAGGAATTGTGACAAGATGGGCTGCATTCAAGTTTGGGTTTTCCTTTACATGGGAAAAAGCATCTCGCTTGTAGCAACTGCTGTGTTGCAGTTCTTGGGGCAAAATGAGATCAGGTCCTTCCTTCTTTCAGAAGGAAGCCTCCCAGAAGGAAAGAGAAAAAGGATTGGCAGGTGCTAGGGAGGGAGAGATCTGTGCAGGGCAGCTCTAGGGTTCCTGGGAACTGTACACCTCTCTTTTCTCATCTGTACAGCCTGTGCTGTCCATCTGCAATGGACTGGTGTCTGGACCATGGGGCAGGTGGAGGTGATATAGAGCCAGCCCCTCGCACTGAGAAGCTCCTGCCCAGTGCCTCTGCTCTCTTTGTGGAAACAGAAAAAAACGAAAAAAAAAAAAGGTTTATCCAGCTTTTTCCAGGTACTCCATTAGCAGCATCCAGCCCTGGGTTGGGCTGAGAATGCAGGTTATGGAGGCAGCTGTGATGTATCTGCCCAGCACTGATGCATCATCCCCCTAAGTGTTGCTAGCTGTGGGCTCCATCCAGCCTGGGGGACACTGATCTCTCCCCCCTTTCATCTGGGAAAGCAGCAGTGTCCTTGTTGATGCAGCTACTTTTGGGAGCAGGGAGGAAACTGCCAATGAACAAGCTTAGTCCAAAGTAGGTCAGACTCCTGAGGGTAGATTTTGAAATTGGCACAGAGATCAATATGTCCTTAATTGCTTTTCCTCATCCCAGCACCCAGTGAAGGTTGCAGAGGGCTGATTCAGAAATGCTTTTGTATGTGTACATTCTCCCTTGAGCCCTGGGAAATGTCTCCTGTGAGTCTCCAAAGTCCAGGGACACTGAGGATGAGAAAAGAAGAATTTTAAGCACACTGGGTGAATGGGGAGCACCTCTGAACACTGTGACCCATCACTTCACCCCTAGAAACATAAATGCCAAGAGTGAAGTTCCCGGAATTGAACTGATTTACAAATCCTTAAGAAACTAAGCTTAGGAAATCAGAAGTCATAGACAACTTAATAAAGTTCATGGGGAAACATCATAACCACGTGTAACAGGGCCATGCTAAAGGAATT
>VZRR01006229.1:14365-28967 GCA_013398015.1 Oreocharis arfaki | reverse complement strand
CCCTCCGTGCCCACAAGAGCATCCCTCCATTTCCATGTGAGCATCCTTTCATCCTGTACAAAAATCCATCCCCACCTCTACATTTCCATGCCAGCCTCCCCCCATGCCAGCCTCCTTCCATCCCCTCCCGAGCCCTGCTCCACCCCCATCCCCGCATTTCCAAGCCAGCCTCCCTCCATCCCAGGCGAGCCTCCCTCCATCCCCCTCCATCCCCGCCACTTCCCCAGATAATGAGAGCGAGTTTAAGAAACTTAAAGCCTCTTCCTGCCCGCGGTGAGTGACACAAATGGAGTTCATATTTAATCATCTGTTAACTCGTTGTCTATTATAGCTCTTTAATAGCACCAGAGATATTCTTAATGAAGCATGATTTAAGGTATTTACAGCTCTAGGACCGACAGACATCACTCACAGTGTGCAGGTAATGAGGCGTAAAACAGCTCTGGAAACCGTAAAAATGGGAGAGAGAGAGCGAGGAGGGAGAGAAAGCAGGCGAGGAGTTCGGAGCTGAATTGTTCCAGGGTTTGTTTTAAAATGTTTAGGCATTTAAAGTCATTTCAGCTTCGCCGAGGTGTCTGGTAGCACCGAGTTCAGCAATTCCCAGCGCTCAGAACCCCTGGCTTGCCAGGAGGGGTCTGGCCCCCTGATGCTCCCGAGCTGGGACATCTCAGGAATCAGGGGAGGGAGTAAGAAAAAAGCTTTTCAGGGTCCCCAAGGACCATCCAGGAGCAAAGCCTGGAATTTCTGGGTGCTTTTTCCCCTTTGTTTTCCCACTTGGTGGCACAGCTGTGGAGGGGACACCGCTGTCCCTTCCCTCTGCTGGCCTGCAAACACCACCCCTGCCCCACGCTTTTATTTTTGTATTTTTTCCCCCAGAAAAAAAAAAAAAAAAAAAAAAAAAAAAAAAAAAAAAAACCCACCAGAACCCAAGCCAAGTTTTGGAAAATAATTTGTGACGGAGGTGCCATTCTGCATCAAAATATTGTGTAGAAAATGTCAAATGTCACCAATCCATGTGTCCCCCCGCGTGACAGTAATTGGGCTGGACGGCTGCGCTCTGCCACCGCGGCCGCTCGCCGCCGCCTCCTCCTCCTCCTCCTCCTCCTCACACACCGCTCGGGAAATGTGTCGCTTCCCGAGTCCATCCCGGCTGCCCCGCCTGCGGAGCGGGGCCGGCCGCGGTGTCCCGAGCCCGCGGACGAGTGCGTGGTGCTCATTAGGCTCCAGCGGTGATAAACAGCTCCTGGGGGAAACGGGGGGGCAGCTGGAGCGGGGCGTTCTCGGGGTGTCGATTCCCTCCTGGATTTTTCTCCCGGCTGGGAGATGTGGCCTCATTCCCCGGATGTTTTCCCCTTTAGGTGGAACTCGATTTGGGGAACCCAAAGCGGAGCCACGGTGGGGTCTCTGATTGAGGAGTCACAGCCTGTTGCTCGCCTCCCTCCCCAAAAGTGCTCCAGAGGTGCAGCCACCTGCGTTTCCAGCACCTTTGGAATATTTATCCCACTTTCTGCCTGGTCATGTTGGGTGTGTAACACCCCCCTGGTGCAGTTCGATTGCACAGACCTGCTTGAATTCGCTGCGGAGGGAAAACAAACTGTTCCTCCAGAGCGAATAATCCATTCCTTAGAGCATCCCAAGCCCTTAATCTGGGAACAGCCCTTTCACACACACCCCTCAACAACCCTGGATGAATCAATCCTCATTAGGACATTAGGCTGCATAAATATTTGGCCAGTGAGGGAGCCCCGAGGGAGAGCAGAGGGATGGGGAGAGTTGCAGTTGGAAATTCAATGAAGTTCCCTTCGGCAGCGGGAGCCAGGGATGGGGGGAGCCAGGCCTGGGAGAGCTGGGCAGAGCCTTCAGCCAGTGCCTCTTGTCCCCTTGGGCAAGTCCTGCGGAGCAGGGTTAATTCTGCTGACCTATTTTTTTTTGCCCGTGGAAGTGGCGAGGCACAGGTGGAAAACGAGGAGGTGAAATCCTGCCCGCGCTCGGCAGCTCCTTCCCCGAGCCACGACACAACTCGGTCACAAACAATTTCGTTGCCGCCGAGGAAGGAGCTGGAATTTCTCTCTGGCGAGGCAGCAGCAGCAGCAGAATTGTGAAGTCGGTGCCTGTTATAGAAACTTTTTAGTACTGGGGACAAGCCAAGAAAAGAGCCCAGATTGATCTCAAATCTCAGCTGGTGCTGGCGGCGCTTCCACCTCCGACTCCTGCGCTGGTGGGACGTGAGCTGGACCCTCCGGGCATCCCTGAGGAGAGCTGGGATGATGTTTCCCAGCGTTCCGGGTACTCTTCCCAGCTCCCTGCCCAGCCAGGAGCTCCTGCCCTGCTCTGGAAGGTGGTTTTGGGGTAGACTGAGGTTTTCTGGTTTGTAATTGCATAAACTCGGCTCTTCCCCGGCTCCAGTGCGAGCACTGTGTGCTTGGGGTGCATCCCCCACCCCATCTCCGTGCCAGTGGGACCTGCCTGGATCATCTCATGCCATCAAAATCCTTCACACCAGGATAATCCAGGCTGTGGCAATGCCAGGCTGCAGCTCCTGGGGAGGTGAAAGGTTTTTTTGGCTCAGTTACCATTGCGACCTGTCCATGCCGTGATTTCCTTCCGCACTCTGGGAAATTCCTTCGGAGCTGTCAAGGATATGGGTGGCAATGGGGCAGCTGGAAATTTCACCTCATCCCGTGAGCGGCAAGGGGCTGGTGCAGGGAACGTCCCCTGTTCCAGGTGGGCACGGCCAGGGAATGGCTTTTAGGGATGGGTGAGCTGGGAGGATCCAGACAGGATCCATCCAAACCTGTTGGTTCCCCACGTTGGGAAGCGGGCGCAGGGCTGGGGCCTGGCTGGGGCTTTGTGCGCCGCCATTCCTTAATTTCGGGATGGAATTCCTACGGCAAAGCTGGGCACCATCCATCCCCCCCTTCACAGAATAAAGCCCGTTTTAATCCATTTTTCCTCCATGCCGTGGAAAAGCGGATGCCGACAGGATGGAAGCACCAACTTGGGCGCCCCCAGCCTCACCCACCTCCGTGCCCAGCCTGAGCTGGGTACCCCTGGCAGGGCAGAGCTCTGAGGCCGCCCCGGCGCTGCCGAAAACACCGGAGCGCTGCATGTGTGCCGCTTCCATGTGCGCCGGTTTCCAAGGAAACCGCTCGCTCTACATGTGTGTCGCTTAACACCCTGTTTGCTTTCGTTCGGATAAGTCTTTAATTCCTGCGCAGCCCCGGCTCCGCGGGATCCGCTGAGCTCCGTGTGCATCCCCGGCGCGCAAAATCCCTCTCCTCTTGGAAAAGTCCCTGCCTGCTCGGAGCAAGTTCCCTAAACCTGTGCCTAATTGGAGCAGCTCACGCTTTCCGCGGGAATGACGGGATGTTTGGCCGCTGCTTCGCCTCCAGGAGCAATTAGCGGGGGAAACGCGGGATGCGGCGCTCCTGTCACCTGCCGCCCGCTCTGCTGCTCCGGCTCTGCCGCGGGTGGAGGAGTGGGGCAGGACGCCAGTTCCCAAGGGTGTGGGGGGCAGAGCTGGGGGGTGGAGATGTGGATGTGAGTCTTTGGGAAGGCAGCAGCTCCCATCAGTGGTTAAATGTCGATGTTGAAGTGTCCCGGGGTGAGGGAAGGGTGGCCTTGGATGGGTGACCCATTTGGTGTCACGCATCAGCCTGGAGAAAGGAAGCTCCAGAGAGAGCTCAGAGCCCCTGCCAGGGCCTAAAGGGGCTCCAGAAGAGCTGGAGAGGGACTAGGGACAAGGGATGGAGGGACAGGATGCAGGGAATGGCTTCCCACTGCCGGAGGGCAGGGATGGATGGGATATTGAGAGGAAATCCTTCCCTGTGAGGATGGTGAGGGGCTGGGCTGGAATTCCCAGAGGAGCTGTGGCTGCCCCTGGATCCCTGGCAGTGCCCAAGGCTGGGTTGGAGCACCCTGAGACAGTGGGAGGTGTCCCTGCCCATAGCAGGGGTGGGATGGGATGGGTTTAAATCCCTTCGAACCCAAACCATTCCATGATTCCATGGCACAGGGAGGACATGCCGTGCCCCCACTGGCTCCTGCACTCCAGCAGCTCCTCCTCGAGCGGGAACGAGCGACAAAGCTTTGGGGGTTTTTTGTTCCCCCAAAATTTTCATCTGCAGCCACCCAAAGTGGCTTTTCCTTCCCTCTCCCCCTCCCTCCCTTCCCTTCGCACCGCAAGATGCCGCCTGTTCTTGTGCACCGGAGGAATTTTCTGATCCAAAGCCACTTTCCTCCTCTCCCAAAATCCCCGGGGCTGGCTCACGCTTGTAAAGCCGAGCAGCTCCCGTGTCACTCGGGGCTGGCTCCCGTCTGCAGCTCTGACAGCAGCTAATGCTGTTAGCCTGTGTCGAGGAGGGATTTCAGCATTAAAAACCCCCAAAATCGCCACACTCTGGATGCTCTGCCGCTCGCAAGCCCTTCAAAAACACCTCCCCCATGTTTGGGGTACTCGGCACGGCCCAGGGACGTCGCACGGGGGGTTTTGGGGTGGCTTTGGGGGGCTGGTGCAGCCTCGGGAGCAGCGCGGGATGAGCAGCCGGGATTAACTCGGCTCGGGGAGGGCTTTGCTATCTTTAGGTGGAAGGTGAGGGATTGTGGCTCTGAGCGTGGCCGGCAGGTGAGCAGAGGGAAAAATCCGCGGGGCCAGCCCGGCTCGGGGCGCTGACCCCGGCTCCTGTCCCCACGGGGGTCTGGCCCCGCCGGCCCCCGGCCGCCTGCGCTGTCACCTTTCTAGGCCACAATCTGTCCCCAATTCCGAGCCTGCTGTTAGCTTCACTTGCACTCTATTCTCGTGTTTGCTGTTATTTTTTAACACTTTTTTTTTCCCCTCCCCGTTTTTTTTTCCTTTTTTTTTTCCCCCCCCCTTTTTTTTTTCTTTTTTTTTTTTTTTACCTTTTTTTTTTTTTTTTTATATATATTTTTTTTTTTTTTTTTTGCATAAAAGCACTACCCTCTCCCCAGAGCCTGCCTGGAGCGAAGGCATGGTCTGTACAACTGCAATTATTTCGAAGAACAGATGGAGTGAGGAGCAGAAAGTCTGTTAATAGTAATAGAAATGCTACATGTTAACCTGGACAGCACACGATGACAGTCCCATGACTACACGTTCTGTTCCCACCAGCTGGGCTCCGAGCGGAGCCGAGAGATTCAGAAACGCCGAGCTCGGCTCCGCACCCTCCCCAAAGTTAGAGCTCAAATTCCTTCACACTTCCCAGCGCAGGGTTTTTGGGTTGTCGGGCTTCTTCTCCCCTTCCCCTCCTCCTCCTCCTCCTCCTCGTCCTCCTCCTTTTTCCCATTAACCGCCCGATTTTGGTGCCGTGAGGAATTTTGCTGCTTCTCCTTTTTTTTTTCCCTCCAGCCAGCTGCAGCTGTGAGCGTGGCGGGGCTCAGCCTCGAGGTCCTGACCTTCAGCCTCGCGTGGTGACGCCAGCGCGGCCCCTTTCCCACGCTCACATCTGCGGGGTCGATGCAATTCCCCCACACCGCGGGCGATGCCAGGCTGGAATTTACGGAGCGGGGCAGAGGCCGCGCTCCCGGGCGGGGCGGTTTGCGGGAGTTTGGGATTTTCTCTTCAACTCTTGCGAGCTGGCAGCGGAACGGGTTGAAATCCACGTTTTTCTGGTTAAAAATGATGCACCCTGGCAAGGTGGGGGCTTCAAGAGGTTTAAGGGATGCCAAGGGAAGGGGGCACAGGGGGAATTTGCTGATGGCAGCACCCTAGGGGTTTTCTTGCCTCGTTTAGCCCAACCAGAGGTTGGGAAAGGGAGTGAAAGTCTTGAGTCAGCCCCAAGAAGGTCGCTGTGCCAATCCCTGCCTGGTTTCACAAGCGGCCGGGGATGAAGCCGCAGAGCCCCAGCTGATTCCAGTGGGAATTGCGGGGCTAAATCCCAGGCTGCCAGTGAGGGCCCAGCCCCAGGGGTGGCCGGAGCGGAGCGTGGCACCGCTGGCGCCCTGACAGACGCACCTGGAGGTTTTATTAGGATACAGATCCCTTAATCCGGGTGCTTGTGGGATAATCTGGTGCCTGAGGTCCTGCCAAATCCCTGGGGATCATCAGGTTTTCCCTCCGGAGGTCACTTCCAAGCCAGCTCCACCCTCAGTGGGCCAAAATACTCACGTGGGCTCCGTGCTGGGGGCACCTTGGGGTGCTGGGCACCCCCAGTGGGGGCCTGGAGTGAGCTGTGGGGGTTTCCTGGGGGTGAAACCAGTATCACCCCTAAATCCCAGCTCTCTTTGCCCAATTCCATCACCCGGGAGTGGTACCCGACCCCCAGGTGCCGCTTCTCGCAGCGTCCTGGGAACGTCTTTTGGTTAATTTGGGATGCGTGGGGCAGAGTTTGGCTCCTCACAGCCACCCCCGTGGAGGATGGGGCACCCAGCTGGTCCCGAGCCACCGCCAGAGCCCAAAAATCCAGTGGTGTGCCGAGGTGGGATGCGGTGAGAGGATTGCTGGAAGCAGAAGGAATTCTGCTCGGTGCCTTTTCTTTGGAGGAGACAGAACCCCCATTTTTCCTCTGGAAAAATTTAGGATTAAATCATCCCGAGCGGGTTTGTGGCCTCACCTCTGGGGCGGTACAACCACCAGAGTGCACCTGCTGGGGAAGAGTGGAAAAATGCGGATTTTGGGGCTTCTTGCTGCCACCCCGTGCCCACAGTGTCGCCCTCTGCTCTCTTGCAGTACAGGAAATACGTCCTGGTGATGGTGGATCCCGACTCTCCCAACAGAGCCAACCCCCGCAACCGCTTCTGGAGGCACTGGCTGGTCACTGACATCCTGGTGAGTCCGTGGGGTCATTCCCAGGCATCCGGAGAGGGCTGGATTCCCATGGGATGCGGACTCCTCACGGCAAAATCCTGGAGGAGGACAAGTGTTTGCCAGAGAAACGCAAATGGTGCCGGGCGTGTAGGTAGGGAAGAGCTTCCTCAAGCTAAAAAGAGCCAAGGCTGGTCCAAAAATATTGCTGCTTGGGGTTTGGGTGGTTTTTTTTTCCCCCTCCTTCTCCTAAGGGAAAAAAAACAACCCGAAATTGCTTTGCCAACTTCGCCAGCACCGGTTCTCTCCTCGGAGACAACGCGTCCTTCCAAACAGCTCTGCTGCCTGTTGGGTTCTGTGGTTGAAAGAGTGGGTTTGGTGCAAATCTCAATTCCTTTTCTGGGTTTTGATTTTTTTTTGGGTTAAAAATGGTTTGAATTCGGTGAGGAAACACTGGGGAAAATGAGTTTGGGGTGAATTGTGGCGCTTCCCAGTGCTGTATGCATGGGATGAGCCCTTCCCCCTGTCCCGGAGTGTCGTGGCTTTGCTCCCAGGAATATTTTGGGGAAGCACTTTGTTCCGCTCCCGCTTGCTTTTATCTCCTCAAAAAACGAGGTGCCGCAGTCCTAAATCAATCTGACTGATAATCTGGGTACTAAAGCCTAATTAAGATATCAATTAATTTGCAGCGTGCGTTTAACAAGAAATATCGCGTCGTTCTCCTCTATTATCCTCTGAAATTACTGCTGAGGGCTCCTTGTACAGATACCTTAATTAGACTTTTTATTGTTAATGGGCATATTAAGCAAATTAAAACGGGATATTAATACTTTCCACAATATTCCATAATTGGCTGAAAAATAGGAAGCGTCGGGAATAATTGGGGGAATTTGCGCACGGCGCTTGGGGGTTTTATATTTTTGTGTTGTTTTGTGTTTTAATCCTTCGCAGAAACCCTTCTGCATTTCTAACAACAGGGTCCTGGAAGTCTCTCATTAATTTTAATATTTACCAAACGCGAAGGGAGCCCAAGCTCCCGTGTTTCCTTCTGTACACAGATCCTTCGGAGCCGTTCCCTCTTGCTAATTATTTAATTATTGTGGTTTTCCTTTTTTTTTTTCCCTTTTTTTTTTTTTGGTGGGGGGAGTATAAAATCCTTTAAGCAAAGAAGGGGAATGTGGGATTCAAACCTCCGGCACGAATGGAAGGTGGGGTTTGGTTCGCTGGCACTTGGTGATCTCTGAGGTCAAAAAATTCCACGTCAGGCCGTGCAGGGGGGTGGGAAAAAGGAGATTTTTGGGAAGGGAAAAGGGTTTTCCCCGTCTGCCGCACATGGGGCTGATCCCAACTATTCCTTGAGCTTTCTTATCACGAGATAAATACATTTATAAATATAAACACACAAATCCGAGCAGGGATTTGGCCTCGATGCTCCCGATGATCCCTTCCAACGTGAGGCACTCCCTGACTCCATGGAATATTCTATATAAAACGCATATATTGATACGATCCCCATAACGATGGGATAAATATATCCCCTCCATCTCCCGTGGGTGTGTGTATGTGTATCTCTCCTCTACACACACAGAAACGCGTATAAATCCCCCAAATCCCACAAACGCACGATAAACCACCAAAAATCAGCCTCAGGACAGCGGGACAAAACCCCCTCAGCTCGGCGCCCACGGCTGGGGGTGCAATGTGGGGGGGAGGGGGGTGCTGGCGTGTCCCGCCGGGGCTGCAGGCGGAGTTTTCCCGATCCCCCAGCCCCAAAGGCGGGTGCGGAGCCAGCGGGCTCGGCCACATGGTGTCTCGTTGAGATGCAGATCCTCGGGGGGATGTGGAAGTCTTGGCTCCGAGGAGCTTCAGCTGACAGGCTTATTTGCACACTGGCTCTAAAATAACCGTGTAGGCTTTACATGACACCTTCTGTTGCTTTGGTGCACGGAGGGGCTTGCAAGTGCCTTTCTCCGGGAGGGACCGGGCGGCCGGCGCCGTGCCGGGGGGCTGGAGGAGCCCCCGCGCCCGCCCGTGCCCCGGCGTCACCCCGGTGTCACCCAGCGTCACCCCAGCACCGAGCCAGCGTCGCCCCAGTATCGCCCAGCAGTGCCCAGCGGTGCTTGGGTGTCACCCCAGTATCACCCCAGTGTTGCCCAGCACTGCCTGAGTATCACCCCAGTATCACCCAGCATCACTTTAGTATCACCCCAGTATCACCCCAGTATCACCCCAGTATCACCCCAGCATCGCCCAGCATCCCTTGGGTATTGCCCCAGTGCCACCCCAGCATCACCCCAGCACTGAGCCAGCATCATCCCAGTATCGCCCAGCAGTGCCCAGCAGTGCTTGGGTGTCACCCCAGTATCACCCCAGTGTTGCCCAGCACTGCCTGAGTATCACCCCAGTATCACCCGAGCATCACCCAGCATCACCCAGTATCTCTTGGGTATCACCCCAGTATCACCCAGCAGTGCTTGGGTGTCACCCCAGTATCACCCAGTATCCCTTGGGTATCACCCCAGTACCACCCCAGCGTCACCCAGCATCACCCCAGCATCGCCCAGCATCCCTTGGGTATCACCCCAGTACCACCCAGCATCACCCAGTATCTCTTGGGTATCACCCCAGTACCACCCAGCATCACCCAGTATCTCTTGGGTATCACCCCAGTACCACCCAGCATCACCCAGTATCTCTTGGGTATCACCCCAGTACCACCCAGCATCACCCAGTATCCCTTGGGTATCACCCCAGCATCACCCAGCATCATCCAGTATTCCTTGGGTATTACCCCAGTATCACCCAGCAGTGCTTGGGTGTCACCCCAGTATCACCCCAGTATCACCCAGCATCTCTTGGGTATCACTCCAGTATAACCCCAGTATCACCCCAGCATCACCCAGTGTCACCCCAGCATCCCCCAGCATCACTCCAGCATGGCCCGGCAGTGTTTGGGTATCACCCCAGCATCACCCAGCATCATCCAGTATTCCTTGGGTATTACCCCAGTATCACCCAGCAGTGCTTGGGTGTCACCTCAGTATCACCCCAGTATCACCCAGCATCTCTTGGGTATCACTCCAGTATAACCCCAGTATCCCCCCAGCATCCCTTGGGTATCACCCCCGTCTAACCCCAGTATCACCCCAGCATCACTTGGGCATCACCCTGGCATCCCCCCAGCATCACCTGGGTGTCACTCTGGCATCCCCCAGCATCCCTCCAGCATCCCAGGGGTGGGTATTGCTTGGGTACCACCCCAACATCCCTTAAGTTTGGCCTGGCATCCTCCCAGCATCCTTCGGGTATTGCCAGGCATCCCTCCAGCATCTGCCCAGCATCCCTTGAGTACCACCCCAGCATCCCCCCAGCATCCCCTGGGTGTCACTCTGGCATCCCCCAGCATCCCTCCAGCATCCCAGGGGTGGGTATTGCTTGGGTACCACCCCAACATCCCTTAAGTTTGGCCTGGCATCCTCCCAGCATCCTTCGGGTATTGCCAGGCATCCCTCCAGCATCTGCCCAGCATCCCTTGGGTACCAGCCCANATCCCCTGGGCACCAGCCCAGCGTCCCCCTGGCATCACTTGGGTATCACCCCAGCATCCCCCTGGCATCACTTGGGTATCACCCCAGCATCCCCCCGGCATCACTTGGGTATCACCCCAACATCCCCCTGGCATCCCTGGGGTATCACCCTGGCATCATCCTGGCATCCCTTGAGTATCTCCCCGGCATCCCTTGGGTATCACCCCAACACCCTCCTGGCATCCCCTGGGTATCCTCCCAGCATCCCTTGGGTACCACCCCAGCATCCCCCTGGCATCACTTGGGTATCACCCCATCATCCCCCCAGCACCCCTGGGGTGTCACTCTGGCATCCCTGGGGTATCTCCCCAGCATCCCTGGGGTATCACCCCCGTGTCCCTCTGGCATCCCTTGGGTATCACCCTGGCATCCCTGGGATATCACCCCAACATTCTCTCAGCATCCCTTGGGTGTCCCCCCAGCATCCCTGGGGTATCACCCTGGTATCCCTTGGGTATCCCCCCGGCACCCCGGGGTATCACCCCAGCGTCCCCCCGGCATCCCTTGGGTGTCACCCCGGCATCCCTCTGGCATCACGCAGGTTTTGCCACCCCCCAGTTTGGAGGGAAGTGGCTCTGGCAGCACTAAATGCCACTCCCGGGTGCTGCAGTACTTTGGCACGCCACCAGCTTTGGGGTTTGGCTCGGGATTTGCTCTCCCAGGTGGGTTTTCAGGATGGAACATCCCATCCCCTCGGCGCCGCTCGCCGCTCCTTATCAGCCGCTGCTCCTTCGCCGCTCCGATTGTCAAACACGAGGGATGCTTTCACTCCTGTTCCAAATAATTTAAATAAAAATGTTGCTACAAAGTGGAATAATATCTTTTGATGAATGTTTTTAAAGCCCTTTAGGTTTTCATGGTAATTTGCAGTGTAAAATTATTTAGAGATAAGAGCCAAATTAGCTCTTATAGGCGGAGGTCGATATGTCCCGTTATCCATGGAAGCAGTGTTTAAATATAATCAGCCTTTACTCTAATGCAGCATAATTGTTCATTTGAAATAGCTTTTTTTTTTTTTGCTTTTTTTTTCTTTTTTCCTGATAGCCTTTTTTTTGTACTGATGAAAAAGAGNTTTTTTTTTTTTTTTACTCCATTCAATGAGTCATTAAAATATTCAAAGGATAAATGCAGTGAATTGGAAATGAATTTATCACATTATCCTCTACTGTACTGTAGAGCATCAGGTAACCAGGCAGGAGTCGGAAGGGGTTTGCAGCGAATCCCCCGGTAAACAAGGTTTTCCATTTTGTATTCAGTGGGGGGAAAAGGGAAAGGAGGGAGAAAATAGTGCCCTTCAAATGGAAAGCTTTCCGTCTTTATTCCCCCTCCTCGGGGAGGAGGAAAGGGGGAGGGCGAGAGCAGCGGATTTGTACTCCACCAAAGCCTCGCCGCTTTAACTTTATTTTTATCAAAATATGTTTGTAACAGAAAAGTCGTTATGGAAACGGCTTCTGCCAGCCGGGAGAAATCCTGCGCCAGGCTGGAGCCGAGCGGGACCCGCCGGGCGCTGCTGCCACCAGCACCGCTTGGATCACCCAAAAACCCCTTCCCAGGGCAGGGCACGGGGGAAACTGAGGCACGGAGCTGCCGCGGTCAGCTCTGGGGTTCGATGAGCAAAGCGCATCCAATGGTTTCGAAGGAAAGCCATTCCCACCCATCGCCCATCCCGGCTTTCCCCCCACCGTGGGTGCAGCTGCCACGCCTCCCGTGGCTTTGTGGGGCGGAGTGGGGATCCCACGGATGGGGGTTGGCACGTTTGGGCGCCGAGGGATGGTGGCACCGCTGTGCCCAGAGGTCCTGGCAGCGCCGCTGTCCCCAGAGGTGCTGGCAGCACCGCCGGCCTTCCTCGCTGTGCCTTCCCCAGTGGTGGCCGCGTTTGTCACCGCGCTCGGCGCCGCCGTTGATAAACAGGCTCCGGGTTGCGAGTGTCACCATAGAAACAGGTGCTGTCTTAAGCAAACGAGGGCTTTATTAACCTTAAAAATTATGGGGGTTTTGCGCGAGGAAAGGATGGAAATGGAGCTGCGGGGGGCGGGCTGCTCGCCCGTGCCCGTGGCCTTGTCCCCAGTCCGTGTTCCCATCCCAAAGGGACGTGTGCTCGGCGGGGAACTTTTCCTCTGGAGCACACGGAGCGCGGCTCCAGCTTGTCCGGAATGCGCGGATTTATCAAAAACCAGAGAGATCGGCTGTTCACTGCTGGCTGCTGTCGCTGCTGCTCCTCGGCCGCCGGGTGAAGAGTTGTAGGGACACCTCGGGGACGCTTTTGCAGAACACTCAAGATCCAGGTGCATCTGACAGCCCAGCAGGAGAAAAACATTGTCAGGGCAAGGAAGGATTTTTGATCATTAATCGATGCCAGAGGGCAAAAAAATCCAGTGTTTGGGTACCCCACAGGAAGGAGGGCTCCACATCTTGGGAGATGCTGGGGGTGCTGGGGCAGATTTCCTTGGATCCCCGTTGTGGGATCGCTGATCCCCGCCTCGCTGCGGGGGAGAAGGGGCAGCTGGAGGAGTTGGTGCCCCCACTATTGTTCCTCCTCGCTGGAGCCCTCTCGAGTCCCCTTTTTGGTGATGAAACCGAGGGTTTGAAAGGGAAAGAACAGAGGGGAGCGTTGATTTAATTGATGACTTGGCTCCTCGGAATACTCAGTTCCCTGGTGTGAGTTTCTGTCGCTGCTCGTTAACGAGGCCTTTATTAATAAAAGAAATCAGAAAAAAAAACAACCAACCAAGAAAAAAACCAAAATAAGCGAAGAGGCTGCGGCTCAGGGGAAGTTTTCTTTGAGCTCCAAGCTCCTGTGGAAGGAATTCTTCCCTGTGAGGGTGGTGAGGCCCTGGAATGGAATTCCAAGAGAAGCTGTGGCTGTTGCATTCCTGGAAATGCCCAAGGCCAGGTTGGGCGAGGCTTGGAGCAACCTGGGACAGTGGGAGGTGTCCCTGCCCATGGCAGGGGTGGCACTGGATGGGATTTAAGGCCCCTTCCCACCCAAATCCTTCTTCATTCCGAGGATTCCCCATCCTGAGAAATGTGTGAAGGGAGATTCTGTGCCTGGAAGGAGGCCGTGGACTGGCAGAGATCAGTTTTTTCTCCCAGGTATCAAATGACAGGACAAAAGTTGTGCCGGGAGAGATTCTGGCTGGATATTGGGAAGATTCCTTTTCCCTGTCAAGGCTGTCCAGCCCCGGGCAGTGGCGGGGCCGCTGTTCCAGCCGGGATTTCAGATGGGGACAGGGGGACAGGGTTTGGCCCTGGCAGTGCTGGGGAAGTGCTTGGACTCCCTGATCTCAGAGGGCTTTTCCAACCCCACCAATTCCATGAATCCACCATTCCATCCCTCCTGAGGTGCTCTGTCCAGCGGGAAATTGTGTCCTGGGATGATCCCGCCTCTGCATCCCTGCAATTCCCGGCATTCCCACCCCTCTGCCGCGCTCCCTGCTCGGCTTTGTGCTCACCTGGAGTGCAATTAATGCTCCCGGGTAATTACACTCCCGGAGCCCCCTGGGGAGAGCTGAGCAATTCCCGCTGGGACAGCAGGAGCTGGAAGCACCCGCGGGACCAGCAATGGCTCTGCTGGATTTTGGGAATGCCCATCCCACAGCCGGGATAGACGGAGCTTGCTGGCTGCACCCTTTTGGGGCAGGAAAAAGGCGGAAAATAACCCAAAATCTCCTTTCCTCCTCCATGTGCTCCGCGCTGGGGAGGGCAGGGCTGGCCCAGGACACGCGGCCACGGCTTCAACCCCGGCTCATCCCCCGGGAATGCTGCTCCGTCCTCCCAGGATCCGCGGGATGACAGAGGTGCATTATAGGATTATTATTATTATCATTACAGTGCCGCGGGTATGTGAGGAGCGGGGTGGTTCCGGCAGCTCCTGTGAGCCGGGGCTGCTCGGATTTCTCCACATCCCAGCCTTGTCCCACTGATCGTCACCCTGTCATTCCCTAGGGGTGAATTCAGGGTGAATCCACAGCGCTTCAGCGCCCAGAAACCCGCCAGGTTTGGGGGTTATCTGGGATTTTCCCTCTGGAGTTGCTCCCTGTGCTCTGTGTCCGCAGCAGGGATCGTTATCCAGATGGGAATTCAGGGTTGGTTTTTTTTCTCCCCTCGGTGCTTCTGTTTCATTTAACACGCAGAGGCTACTAATTTGTCACAATTCAATAAAGCCGAGGTTACAAACACTCCGGCTGCTGTTTATTTAAACGATGGTTTGTTAATTAGCTCCTCTTAACGAGGAGAGAATAAATCAGATAGAACC
>VZRR01006229.1:0-13458 GCA_013398015.1 Oreocharis arfaki | reverse complement strand
AAAAAAAAAAAAAAAAAAAAAAAAAGAGCCGAAGCTGTGACTAAGCAGCAGAAGTTATGTAAAGAGCTCGCTGGGAAGTGCAGGGGAGGGACAGCACATCCTGCCGCTGCCCACGGCGGTGGCGGGGGGCGGCCGCCGGCCCCCTTCTCGCCTCCCCTGGGAGCGGGGGCGAAGCCGCCGGCTGGGCTGGGCCCGCTCCCGCCTCTTGCCCCGGCTCCTACAGCCGCTTCAAGAGGCTGGGGAAGAGCCTCGGTGTGCCCGAGGAGTGGGGCAGCGTCCTCAGGCTGGGGCTGCCCTGTGCCTCCGTGGCACCCCCGGTCGCTGTCCCCCGGGGAATTGGTGCCGCGGGCAGCGTCGCAGCAGGAAAAGCCCCGGCTGCGGCCCAGAGCAGCAGTTTTGGGGTGCTTGGGACCCCGCGAGTGCTGTGCGTCACCCTCACCCAGCCGGGCGCGTGGAGCTGGGCTTTTTCCGCAGGGAAGGGGAGGATGTAGGGAGAAATGTTGGCGCGGGGCTCGGGGTGATGATCTCGGAGCGGCCGAATTGTCACGTCTGTGTCAGGACCGGACTCGTGGCCGAGGGTGGGATCCTCTGCTCCGCTCCCCGGCCAAGGGGAGCAGCTCATTTTGGGGGTCACCATCCAAATTTAGCGGCGCTCGCCCAAATTTAGGGCTGCACAAATCACCTAAGGCAGCGGGGCACCTTAAAACCTCAGGAATTTGGTTTCCCTGGGAAAAATTACCCCGGGGCCGTGCAAGGCAGAGCAGCAAAGGCTGCGGCAGCAGCGAGATCCGCAGCAGCAGCAGCGGCGGCGGCATCGCCGCGGAGCCCCAGCCACGCCGGAAAGATGCTTGGGATCTTTCCAACTTCCGCCCGGGAGCCCCCGAGCCCGGCGGGGAGCCGCAATATCTCCCGAAAAGGGAATGCAGAGGCAGCTGCACGGTGAAGGAAAACCCTCTGCCTGCCCTCCCCTGGTGCCACAGACACCCGGTGTCTGAGCGATTAGTCACCGCCGAGGCTTCCCTCCTCCACAGCAGAGCCTGTCCCCCCACACAGGGAGCCAGCGGAATGCTTAATTGGAGTTCCTCACACCTACCCGGGGGTAGCCTGGAACGAAGTGACAGCGCCGAGCGAAGCGCTGGAGTCAGACCCCGGGAGCTGCGGGTTGCTATGGAGTCGCCGGGTTTGGGTTTGGGGAGGAAGGGAGAGGAGCTGCGAGGATGGGCACGGGTGGGGGTGCCCGCGGCAAAGCCGCGGGTGGTGCCGTGCCGTGGGGAAGGTGCGGGGTTGGTCCTTGAGGGGTTCTGCTCCTCGATGAGATGCTCGGCCCCGAAAAGGTGTTTTGTGACCCATAAAAGTGGCAGGATTTGGGATTGATGGGAAATTCCATAAGGGTTCTACATCCTGGGTATGGCAGGGGCAGGGGGGCTCATCCCTGAATCCCGGGTATGGATGGGGCAGGGAAATGAATCCCTGAATCCTTGGAATGCAGGGGCAGGGAAATGAATCCCAGATTCCCTATGTGGGAAGGGGTAAGAAAACTCCTTCCGTCTTTCTGCGGTACGGGGAGGGGGTAGGGGAGCTCATCCCTGAATCCTACGGGTGGGGAAGAGGGTAGGAAAGCTGATACTTGCATCCTATGGATTGGGAAGGGGTGGGAAAATTCATCCCTTCATCCTGCAGTATGGGAATGGCATCCAGGGAAGCTGATCCCTGCATCCCATAGATTGGGAAGAGGGGGGAAAACTCATCCCTTCATCCTGCAGTATGAGAATGGCTCAGGGAAGATGATCACTGCATCCCGGGAGTGGGGAAGGGTGGGAAAGCTCATCCCTGCCTTCCATGCGTGAGGAAAAGGGCAGGAAAGCTGATCTCTGCATCCCGTGGATGGCAAGGGGTGGGAAAACTCATCCCTTCGCTCTGCAGTACGGGAAGGGTCAGGGATTCCTGCATCCTTCCTGAGGGAACTCAACGTGGCAGAGAGCATCCCACGGGATCCGGGAGAGGCTTTTCCTTCCCCATAACTCTTGGAACTGTCTTGGATGCATCAGGAAAGTCCCCGGTGACTGAGTCCTGGGGTGGGAATTCTGTCCTGGGGTGGGAAGTCTGTCCCGGGGTAGGAAGTCTGTCCAAGGGGTGGGAAATCTGTCCCAGGGGTGGGAAATCTGTCCCAGGACAGTCCCCACAGCCTGGGTTCGGAGGCAGCAGGGCTGGACTTGGACCAAAGGATTCATGGATTCGTTTTCCTGCCTGAAATTCCCTGGGAGGATTTTAAGCCCTTTGAAACCAGTTCCTCCTCCCAGTGGGGCCAAGCACCACGGTCTGGTTTGATCAGCCAAGGGGACAGAGCAGCGCTGGGAACCCCCAAATGTCCCGTGTCCCCCCTCTCATGGCAGCCCATCACCTTCATCTTCCTCCAAAAAACGCTTGGGCTTCAACTTCCAGGTGGTTTTTTAATTTCAAATGCGGACAGTGGGGTCCCAGGAGCTGAGTCCCTGCCCTGGGGGAGCCTGGATGTTTGCCTTCCCTCAGGAGAAGGAATTATGGCTTTATTCTGGTCAGGAACAACTTCTTTTTCCCCAAAACAGAGCAGGAAAACAGGATATCGTTTGTGGTTTCATGAAAAAGTCGTCTTCTTCTTTTTTTTTATTCTCGTCACTTTAGGTTCTATTTAAAATTTGGGTATTCTGAGATGGAAAGTTATTTCAAAAGGGCAAAAACACGTCAAGCTCCAGAAAATGGTGAAATCAGCTCCACGGTGGCTTTTTTTTTTGGGTTTTTTTTTTTTTCTTTGGGAAGCACAGTTCTCCCCCAAACTCCCCCAGTGCAGGATCCAGCCCCATCCTGCTGCATCCTCCAGCCCCATTCTGCTTCATCCTCCAGCCCCATCCTGCTTCATCCTCCATCCCCATCCTGCTTCATCCTCCAGCCCCATCCTGCTTCACCCTTCGGCCCTATCCTGGTGCATTTCCAGCCCCATCCTGCTGCATCCTCCAGCCCCATCCTTCTTCGTCCTCCCCTTGCTCCAGTGCTGCTCAAGGAGCATCCCGGTACCAAAATGTCGTTTTCCACCCCAATCTCTGCCCCCAGCCGATGGCCTGCGTGTATTCCTGGGGGATTTTCCACCCTGCGAAGCCTCTCCGTTGCCTTGAGGCCGACCCCAAACCCGCGGGGGTGGCAGGGGGCGATCGATCGTTGCGGCCCCATCGATCCCGTGCGCCGATAGCCCGGCTAAAGGGCCGCTCATCGATAAGGCATCGACTCTCACGGGGCACTCGCACCTTCAAAAGATCATCTGGAAGCGAGAGCTTTCGCCTCGCCGTGATTAATTAGTGTCTTGTAAACGACTCGGAAAGGAGGTGGCCGCGAAATGCGAGAGCAATTAAATCCGCAGCGCCCCAACGCCTCCGACCCCTCGGCCGCCACATCGATCTCCCTCGGCAGCCTCTGGGGTGGGTTGAGGCGGGATCGTTTTCCCCTCAGGGCATCGGGGAAAATGGCTTTTCCCGGGCTGGGAAGTGCTTCTGGCTCTCGGCGCTCCCCTGCCGAACGCGCCAGGTTCATCCCCTGCCGTTCCCGAACGAGAGGGGATGGAACAAGGTAGGAGAGCGAGGGAAAACCCTCCGCTGGCTTCCCTTGATGAACTGAGCTAATTTCTCTCTTAATGGTTAGCTCCGGAGCTGAATGCGAGGCTTTCCTCCTGCACAGCAAACCCTCTCCCACACACAGACAAATAGGCTGAATATTTAATTGGAATTCCTCACACCTACAGGGTAAAGCCTTGTCAGTAGAAATAGAGCCCATCGCCAGCTGGCATCCCCGCACGCCACCCACCTTCGCTCGGAAAAAGAAATCCCTCCCCGTCCTCCCCCCTTCCCCACACACCCACGGCCCCCCCAACCCCACCCCGACCGCGGCAGGATCTGCCCCCCGCTCCCGGGATGCCCCCTTCGGGATGGGGATGCCGTGGGAGGGTGCCCGGGCTGCGCCCGGCCCAACAGGTTCTGCCAGGAGAGGATTCCCGTGTCCCATCCGCTGCCGGGCGCTGCCCCACGGGGATGCCCCAAGGAAATGCCCCAAGGAAACTCCTCCCCCCCCCGGGAAAGTGGGGCCCCCAGCGCGGTGCCAGGCTGGTGGCAGGGGACCGGGAGCACCAGAGGGCACTGCCGGGCTGCCCATCCGTGCCGTGCCAGAGGGATGAAGCGCTGGGAGAAGCATATCCCAACCCTCCGGAGCACGGCCAGGATGGAGGTTGGCAGAGGGGCGTGGAATCCCCCTGTTTGCCAGCCCTGGAGCCTCCCGGGTGGCAAAACCACGGTGTCCACTCCCAAAAATAACTGTCCCTCCTGTCTCCACGCTGTCCTGGCCGCTGTGGGGTGTGATCCGTGCGGGAGCACTGCCACGGAGCTGGTGGGATGCGGGAGCTGATGCCCTGCCCGGCAGGTGCCCCTCTTGGGGAGGGTTCTGGGGTCTCCCTTGGGGCTGCTGGTGCTGCTAACCCAGCCCAGAGGAATCCCCCAACTCAGATTTTCCAGGGATGGATGAAGTGGGAGGAGGAAGAGTCAGCCCACATCCTCCCCCGCACCCGGCGACCACCCGGTGCCAAGGCAGGGCATGGCACTGTCCCTGTGATGGCACTGTCCCCGTGGTGGCACAGCACAGCCAGACCCTCCCCTTATCTCCCGGGAAGGTGAGGGATGGGGCTGTGTGTTCCCAGCTGGATGCACAGCCCCGATCTCCAGGATTTGGGGTGGGGTGACGACAGCACAGGGAGAGGTGAGGAGCTGCCGGGGAGAGGGATGCTCCATCCGGATTCTTCCCGACCCTGGGATCACCAGGATGGGGGAGCTGCTGGGTGGTCCTGCCTGTCCTGCCCCTTCCCCTTCCCACCCTCATCCCATGGGGCAGTTCTGACTCCAGAGCATCCCTGGGCAGGGAGCTGGGTTTGCCCCTCTCCCGAGGGATGTGGAACCTCCCAGAGGAAGAGGAGGAGGAGGAAGGAGTTGGGTCCTGACCCCTGGGGCACTCCAGCACAGCTCTCTGCCTTTGATGCTCGGGACTCTGCATGGGAGAGCAGCGCTCGCGTTCCCCTCATCCCCCCAAAATTTCCTTCGGTTCCCAAAGAATTGCTCTTTTCTCATCCCCCTCTTTTCCTTTTCTGCTCTTTTTCCCTCTCTCCTCCCCGTACCTCTCTCATCCCAGGTTTCAAAGACCCCCCCGTCCATCCCCTGCAGGGACCTGCCACCATCTGCGTTTTTTCTTCTCCCTTTTTTCCTTCCCCCTCCTCTTTTTAAAGTTTCCCCGTGTCTTTGTCTTAACGAGCCAGGTTAAATATTCTGTAATCAGTGTAATAATACACCTGGACTCGCTCGCGAGATATCTGCCTTTTGTACTGCGACAGGACATTAATAGTAATTATTCTGCTTTGTAATTGGAGCTTTAAATACTAATTCAAACAGCCAGAGGAAAACCAATTAGTGCTAATTTATCTCTATGTGTTTTGGAGAGCCTGTGTCTGTCATACTGTGAAGAAATAGGTTGGTAATTAGTACAGTTGGGTGGTAGATAGAAGTAATTATCAGATTCTTTCATGTTCTTTAAAGGAAGGGGAAAAAAAACCGAAAAACCTACCCAACTCTAAAGGCTGCATGACTCTTCCTTTCCGAGGAAGTTTGCACCTCCGAGGAAGGGCCCAGCCAGCGCCGGCTCCTCGCGACGTTCCTGACGCTCCCGCCCAGATCCGTGGGCACCTGGTGCCGCGTGGAGCGGGATTGATCCCGGGAATGGGGTGCTGTGGGCATGGGCGCAGCGCCCGTGGCCTCGTGTGGTGCTTTAGCTCGGGCAGGGCAGGGGGGCGGCCTTGGAGCGACACCCCAGTGACAAAGCGGCAGTGGCAGGAGGGGCTGCAGCCTCGGGAGGGTCTTGGGGGTGCTGTGTCCGGTTCTGGGATCCTCTCAGAGGGGCTGGGGTGAATCCAGGGAAGGGAAAGGAGCTGGGGAAGGGTCTGGAGCCCCAGGAGAGGCTGAGGGAGCTGGGAAAGGGGCTCAGCCTGGAGAAANGGCATAGGTTGGATTCGGTGCCCTTGGAGGGCTTTTCCAAGCTGAACAATTCCATGATTCTGTGATTCTGCAGCCACTGCTTTTGAGCTGCAACCTTTGCTTGGGAGCCCAACTCGATTTATTTGAGCCGTGACTCCCGTTCCGGAATCCTGCCCTGCGCTTTGGGTCAGGCCCCACATTTATGGAACCAACCCCGTGCCTTTGGAATCCTTCGATCCCAGAAGGGCTTGGGTTGGAAGGGACCTTAAATCCCACCCCATCCACCCCCTGATGTGGGCAGGGACACCTCCCACCATCCCAGCTTGCTCCAAGCCCTGTCCAGCCTGGCCTTGGACACTTCCAGAGATGGAGCAGCCACAGCTCCTCTGGGAATCCCATCCCAACCCCTCACCACCCTCACAGGGAGGAATCCTCCCACATATCTGAGCTAAATTTCCCCCGTTTTTCATCTTGAATCCACTACTCCTTGTCCTGGCACTGCAGTTCCTGGTGAAAAATCCCTCTCCCTCTTCCCTGTACCCCCCTCAGACCACCCGGAAGGTGCTGGGAGGCAGCAAAGTTGCTGTTTGAGGCAGATCCTCCGCATTTGAGCCATTCCTCACAAATTTCGACAACACCTTGTGCTTTTCAGCCAGACCTTGAGCGTTCAGGGGGGCATTTGTGGCCAAACAACCCCCATCCCCCTCATCCCTGTACCCCACCACCTCTTCCCAGCTTTCCCCTCGCTTCCCAGGAGGTTCCTCGAGGACACCGGGGCCTGTCACACGCTGCTCTTTTATTTTTCCACTATTCTCGGGAGAGAGGATCTCGAGGTTTTCAGTGCGGGGAGGATTTATTTGTGGTTCCTTCGATCTCTCCCCACCCCTCTGCCCAAGTTGTGCTATTAAAAATATAAATAATTCATGGAAGCAGTTGTTCACCCCGTCGGAAATTCGGGCCCGAGCCAGACCAGGAGTGCAGCAGGATCTGCAGGAATTCATTCATGGCCCGTTCTGTGTTTCCTTTCCCCTTTAAAACCCCAGTGGAGTTACCTTGGTAATAATGAAGTGCACGATTCCAGGAGGGAGGGAACGGGTTCTTATTTGGATTAAACGGATTTCTCCTCCTCCCCTCCTTTACCCCTTTTTATTCCTGCCAATTTCAAAAAAAAAAAAAAAAATTTGTTTAGGGGGAAAAAATTTAAAAAAAAAAAAAGAATTATGAACAAATGCTAAGGCTGGAAAGCAGAAAAAAAAAACCCAAAAAAAAAAAAGCACATTTTTTTCCAGGGAGGGGAGAAAATGCCTTTGGAAGTGTTCTATGCAAAGAGATGCCGGGGGGCACGATATATCAAAGAAAATATAATACACCCAGGTTAAAACTAATGATTGCCATATAATTAGATGTGAGGCATTGTGCTATAAATGTGTATTCTTCAGCGTGCTGTGATTTTACTGTAAAAGAGAGAGAGAGAGAGAGAGAGAAAGAAAGACAGAAAAACACAGAACCCAGCAACATACTATAAAAAGCACTCTGTTGACTTTTCGGCTGTTTAGTATTCCTTGCCCGTACTCCCCCGGGAGTATGTAATTAGTGCTTTATGAAGAGTGCATTTAAAGCAGTTTAATATTCACCTCATTCAGTCTGAAACAATGTGATCACTGCTTAGACAAATCACTGCTCCTCACTGACATCCTCTGTCAGAACATTACCTCTGAAAAGACCTTTCAAGAGGCTCCGATGTTAATTAGTTGTCTGTCATGGATAAACAGAGCAGTGAGCAGAAGGGCTGCGCCAGGCCACAGACACACAGGGAAATACTGGGAATGCTCTGGGATTTTTTTTTTTCCTTCCTTCATCCTCTCTCTCTCTCTCTCTCTCCTCATTTTCGTGAAAATTCCTGGCTTTCTCCCCCGGCTTTCGCGGAGTTTGGCGTGGCCTGGAGAGGAGCCTGGGTTTTCCCGGGGTTGGGTGGAATCCTTGGGATGCTGAGAGAGGTTGGCACTGCCAGAGAGGTGCTGGCGGATCCCAAATGGATCCAGGAGCATCCGCTGCTCTGGTCAGGCACCTGCTGTGCCCCGAAGTGGGAACGTCCCAGGCAGAATTCCAGGGCTATATCCCAGTGATATATCCCAGTGCCACATCCCAGGCAACATTCCAGTGCCATATCCCGGTGCCACATTCCAGTGCTGTATGCCGGTGCCATAGCCCAATTCCATATCTCGGTGCCATATCCCAGTTCCATATCCCAGGGATATACCCCAGTGCCATATCCCAATTCTATATCCCAGTTCCATATCCCAGTGCCGTATTCCAGTGCCGTATCCTGATGCCATATCCCAGTGCCATATCCCAATTCCATATCCCGGTGCCATACCCCAGTGCCATATCCCAGTGATATATCCCAGTTTCATATCCCAGTGCCGTATTCCAGGGCCATATCCTGATGCCATATCCCAGTGCCATATCCCAATTCCATATCCCGGTGCCATACCCCAGTGCCATATCCCAGTGATATATCCCAGTTTCATATCCCAGTGCCGTATTCCAGTGCTGTATCCTGATGCTATATCCCAGTGCCATATACCAGTGCCATATCCCAGTCCTGTATCCCAGGGCCATATCCCAATGCAAGATCCCAGTGCCACATCCCAGCCCTACACCCCAATCCCACATCTCAGCCCTTTATCTCAGGCCTACATCCCCATCCTGAATCCCAGTCCTTTATCCCAGGCCTACATCTCAATGCTGAATCCCAGCCCTTCATCCCAGCCCTGTGCTACCTCCCAAACCCGCATCCCGACCCTTCATCCCAGTGCTAAATCCTGGCCTTGCATCCCAGGNAACCCGCATCCCGACCCTTCATCCCAGTGCTAAATCCTGGCCCTGCATCCCAGGCCCACATCCCAGCCCTGCATCCCAACCCCACATCCCAGCCCTGCATCCCAGGCCCGCATCCCAGCCCTGCATCCCAACCCTGCATGCAGCCCCGCATCCCAGTGCCACATCCCAGTCCCAAACACGTATCCCAGCCCTGCATCCCAGTGCCACATCCCAGTCCCAAACGCGTATCCCAGTCCTGCACCCCAGCACTACATCCCCTTTTTGCACCCCAAAGTGGCCCTTCAGCCATTCCAAGAGATTTTCCCACTTTCCATCGTGCGTAAAATGTTGGATAGCAGTGGTCCCCTCATCCCACCTGCTCCTGGCTTTAATTTCTCAGGAAAATCCGGCAGATTTGGGGCAGCTCCGACCCTGCTGTGGGTCACTCACCTCCATCCGGCCACACTCCTGTGGGATGCTCCCCCTGCCACCCGTGGGCTTCCAGCCCTGATTCCTCCTTCCCTGGAGTAACTCCTCCCCTGTGTGCATCCCCGAGTCCTTCCCGTGTCCCCCTGAGTGATCCTGGTGTCCCTTGGTGGTGCAAGGCGGCTTCAAGGCACCGTCCCAGGAGCTGCTCACGGCTCCTTCAGGCTCTGTGGTGGGGATGGAGGATGGGGAACCACAGCAATCCCGTTACCAGCCCCCATCTGGCAGCTCCCAGGTTGCTGGGAGCCAAATCCAGCAAATCCAACGCTTCCCAGGGCCAGGAAGGAGCCGCTTGCTGCTCGCTGAGGAGTTTAAGGCCCAGACGAGGCCCAGTGCCGTCCGTTCCCTCTGGGAAGGAGCAGACCCGGAATGCTGCTCACCGCGCTCCTGGGAACGACAGCCAAGGCTTGAAACCTCGGCTGGGTTTAGGGGCGAGCCCCCCACGCCCCACGTGGGGCCCCGCACGTGGATCCCCACGCGCATCCCACCCTGCAGCAGGAACACACGGAGCATCCCCACGGCCGCCTCCCTGAGCCTTCCGGGCCTCCAGGCGCCCTCCAGCTCAGGGTTTTTCCCCCTTTCACTCCCTTTTCCAGCAGTTTGTTTCCCTGGCTCTCTTAGTCACGAAGGTGAGGCCCTGACAGAGACACAGACATCAAAAACAAGAGGTGATGAAACGCCGGGAATAATTAAGTTGCACTAAATCACCAGCCCCGGCGGAACGCTGCCAGGGAGCTCGGGAAAAGTGGAGCACCACGGAGCCGAGCTATTATTAATAATCGCCAGCGCCCTCGTGAACAACAGCCTCTTTCACACTGATTTCTTTGGGAAGGGGCCTGCACGGGGAGAGAACCTCCAGCGTGCAGGGCAGGAGGGCGAGGTTTGCTTCCCGCCGGCTCCGCGCCGCACATCCCAGGATATTCCAGCCCGGATCCATCCCGGGGCAGCCGGCACGGTGCGGGCTGAGCCCAGAGCAAGTCTGCTCCCGCCACGGATCCTCCACGCAACCCCGGGCCTTACGTAAGGGCGGCTTTATCCGCCTGCCATCGGGGCCCGGCCTGCAGCTCCCGTTCCCAGCGTGTGGGCGAAGCCGCTCGCCCCGGGCTGGGAATTGCACAGCTCCTGCACCTCTGCCTCGCTCCACGCATGCAAGCGGCTGCAATTCCCGATGGGAGGCAGATAGCAGGCCAGGCTGCCAGCCCCGGATCTGTAGGGTGTTTTGGGACGTGTTTGCCATGCAATCCTGCTGAGATTCGTCCTTAGAAATGCTCGGGAAGGGGTTGGATGTGCAGGATTTGCTGCCCTGCAGCCTCGCCTTGGTTGGGTGATTTAAGGCCCAGCTCTGGCTGCTGGAGGTGCTGGTGGAGGGGATGCTTCAGGTCCCAAGAATCTGCGATGCCACTGGGTTTTCTGAGGAGAGAAAAGAGATTTTAGTGCAAAAATTCCTCCTCCAATGAGCGCTGAACTGAGGCCTTTACCTTGTGCGGCTTTAGGGACTGATCCCACTTGGCTCCATCTCTGCAAGAGCCCAGACAGATTTAGGGTTTCAGGCTGATTTCGGGTGCCACGTGGCCGTGGGTAAAGCTTGAACCCCAATTCCCACCAGGTTTCGTCAAGAGAACCATCCAGACCCAGTCAAAATCCTCCCTGGCGGGGTAAACCTGAGGGTGTCGAAATTTGGGAGAGCTGTAAATCTCGTGTGTTTGTAAAATCTTTAAGCCTCCGACTGCAACGCGCAGGTAAACCTTTAATTCCCTGACAATGCCGAGCTAACTCCCAGCTAAATCCTTAATTCCCGCGCGCCGTAGCCCCGTGGATTCGCCCGCCTGCAGCCCAGGTCTCGCCTGCAGCATCCACGCTCTTTGGATGTGGAAAAATCCCCCCAAAAATTGCTGTGCCCAACATCCTGGGGCTGGAAAAATCCCCCAAAATATGTGCCCAAGGTTCTGAGGCTGGAAAAATCCCCCCAAAAATCACTGTGCCCAAGGTTCTGGGGCTGGAAAAATCCCCCCAAAAATCACTGTGCCCAAGGTTCTGGGGCTGGAAAAATCCTCCCAAATATGCGCCCAATGTTCTGGGGCTTTTGCTCTGTTGGTCAAAAACTCTGAAATGCTTTTGCAACTCTGAAAATCAGGAATAATGATGGATCCTGCATCCCTGCAGTGTCCAGCACCTCTCTTGAGACCTCAGAGTGCAGGGGGACGGGGAAAAGCCACCAAATTTTGGGTTCCAACCCTCCTGAAACACATTGGATGTGGGAATGATCCCATTGCTGCTCTGGTGTCACCAGCAGCCGCTGACAGACTTTCCCCCCTGATCCAACCGGATCCGATCCCGAGGCGATAGGGAAGGGGTGCAGCTGCGTGGCCCCACACAGGTGGAGGGGACGCCGAGGAGCCCAACGGGTTTGGGAGCTCGTCAGCACCGTGATGACAGCCAGGCCGGGATGGGGATTGCTCCACGCGGGTCCCAGCCGCTGGCGGGACGTTTCCCAACCCAGAGAAACCTGTACGGACGACCACCCTTTCTTAGGCAATTTTCCTGACTCAAGATCCCATCCCAAATCAGCGGGAGATGGATCTCTGTTGCCGCTTGCAACACAGCTCCATCCAAACTGGTTTTCCCATTAATCCCTCTTCAAGTGAATTTTGTTTTCACCTTTTTTTGAGTCACCTTGGGTGCTGTTGGCTCTTCCTGGAGGTTGTGTTTGGTGCTGCCTTGGCTTTCCTTGGATGGGGAGCTGAGCCCATACAGCACAGATGAGCCAAATTTGTGTCTTTTACGACACAATTCCGGGGGCAGGAGGGAAGGGAATGGTTCCTCTTGGAACTGGGCAGGTGACACACAGGGAGGGACCATCCAGCAGACTTTTATTAAAAATTAGTGGCCCAAATATTGACCTGGAGCAAATCCGGAGGACAGCACTGCTTTCATCCCCTCGGATTTACGGCCAATTTCTGAAGGGTGAATGTTTTTGTAGAGGAGGGAGAAGTTGCCGATTTATTTCAATGCCCAGCAAATCACAGAATTGTGGAATACCCAGAGCTGGAAGGGACCCGCAAGGATCAAGGCTGATGATCCCAGTGGGCTAAAAACCCTTAATTACATGTCTCAAATATCCATGGAAGCATCTGCCGTGATCTCCACCTTGTCCAACCCGCCCATAAATTAATTTCGGGGTCTTGGGCACCACCCGCCACTGCCTCACCTGGGTCCTGCCAGGTCCCGCGCCAGGTCCTGGCAGCTGAAGGGTTACTCAGCCCCATCTGCTCAGCTCCCCATTTCACAAGGGCGGGTTTGGAGTTTTACTACAAGTTTCAGACAATGAAGGTGTGTCTGCGCTCTGAGCCTCGTTTTCCCGTTGTGTGGGCGTCGGGTTCAGCGCCGTCTTGTCAACACTTGAATATGTTGAGCATCACTCACGGGGCATTCTGTAAGAAACCTATTAAGTTAATTACCCCGGCTGTGTGTGTGTGTGTGTGAGAGAGAGAGAGAGAGAGAGAGCGTGTGTGCTGCTCCTGTAAAAAATTTGGCTTTCTTCTTTGCAAGACACTCGTGATGCAAGCCCCGGGCTCTCGGTGTGATGACATCTCGTCTGCTGCTGTAACTGAGCCGGGGCTCGGGCCAGCTGCTGGCGAGGGAGGGGGGGTCCTGGGGGGACCCCAACTCATCCTGCCCTGGGGACACCCAGCCGAACACAGGGACCTGCTGTGGTGTCCCTGGGAATAGCCCAGGGCTGGCAGAATTGGAGTGCAAGTGTTAAATTTGTGGGGCTTGAGCTCAGAGCAGCGTGGGGGAAGTTTGAGCGTACCCGTGGGGAAGAGCAGCTCCCGTTGTTGGATTTTATGTTCCTGGGAAAAGGCAGCTTCACAGGGTCGTGGAGTGGTTTGGGTTGCAAGGGACCTCTAAACTCATCTCATTCCACACCTTCCACGAGGCCAGGGTGTTCCAACCCTCGTCCAAGCCGGCCTTGAATGCTCCCAAGGATAGGGCAGCCACAGCTTCTCTGGGAGACCCCTTGGTTTGGGAAGAGGGCTGGGGAGAGACCTCTTGCTCTTTCTATTTGCACCACCACCCTCAAGCAGCCCCGAATAATCAGGGCTGGAGTTGGGGG
>VZRR01006228.1:213287-350000 GCA_013398015.1 Oreocharis arfaki | reverse complement strand
CCCGCCCGGGCAGCCCCGCTGCCGGCGCGCGGGGCTCCCCTGGCGCCGGGCCAGACGGCACCGGCGACGCAGTGCGGCCGCAGTGCGCGTGCGCGGTCATCGCGGCGAGGGCTTCCCCGCAGTTTGCGGGGCTCCGGGGGCGGGGCCGGAGCTGTCGCCGCCTGCGGCCCGGTGTTTCCGCGGATCCGATGCTGGTGACCGGGCCCGAAGCTCCGCGGCGCACGGTCGCCCCGCGGTCGGGTGCGGCGCGGGACTTGCCGGGGTCCGGCTCGCCGCCGTCTGAGGCTCCGGGTTCTGCCGCGGACGGCGCTCTCTCTGCCGCAGTGACGGAGCGTAACGGCAGGCGACTCGGTTCCTCTTCAGGTCTGGCCCCGCTCGCTCGGGGCACCGCTCGCCTCCGGGCAGGTCCCGCAGCGGCACTCGCGGTCGGTTGCAGAGCTGGCTCTTCCCCGCGGAAATCCTGGCGCCGAGCCGGGCCACACGCCACTTTATGCCAGGCAGCCTTCTTTTGCCGTGGGAAGGCAGTCGTATAAACCACTAGGCTCTACCGCCTTTGCGATTTATATTCGAGTCGCGAATAGAACGGCAGGGCTCTATCTGCCCGCTTTTATAGAATATTTAGACTTGTGCCATATGTACGGCTTTTAACCGAGTTGCTATATTTAGGGCCGTGCCTTGTCGGTAACGCCGTGCAGTGCCTCCCACCCCTATGCCTTTCCACCTTAAAACCAGCGATGGGCTGTAGCAACACAATGCCTCCAGGAAAAACGTAGAAAGCTTCTGCTTATCTGCAGCTCCTATTACTCAACGGCAGCTAATACACATATGTTCTTTGGTACTTTTTAAGGAGAGAAATCGTACTAACCTTCAGTGCACCAGGCCAAACCTTTATTTTGAAAACGTGATTCGAAGCTTTTCCTTTTCTAATAGGTACTTGCTTCAGGTTTTGCGATGTCCCATACATCATGATTACAACGTCACAGTTTGGAGCTCTGTTAGAAAGTAGCAGAACCTGACTTTTTCTACAAACACCGTAGTTTGTTTTGGCTTCTGAACATGTTACTGACATTGCATCTTCCTTGCCCTATTTTTTTATTCTATTCCTTTTGGAGATCAGAAAAAGGTGCCCGATTCACAGAGAATTTCATTCGTACGCTCCGTACGTTAGGCCCAATATTCCTTTACGGATACTGAAATGCATAATTCAGATAAATTTGGGGGTTTTTTTCAAAATCTGACATCACAGATAGAAAAATCTATTCCTATTTTTCTTTTCAACTTGCTTCATTTTTATCAATGTAATTCTAATTTATCAATTCGTATAAGAGAAAACAAGAGACCCGCTTTAGAGTTGCAGACAGAGCAGTGTAACTAGCTTGAGCTGCACATAAGTTATAGTAATAAAGACTGTTTTGCCACATTGCACCATTCTGGTGAGGCTTGCTGGCTTCAGGGAATCCCGTTCCAAGGACACGGAGCGCAGAATGCTATGGGGTCAGGGAACGAGAAGAGAGGATGGGGTGCTAAGCTCCAAAGTTAAAAATTACCTGAGATGAATCCTCGGTTTTGTTTTGCTCGCTTTCTTAGTAGAGGCTGGTACAAACTATTTTATATTCAGCCTCAGCATAACTTTCAATGTTTCATTTTTCACTGTGTTTTCATTCCAACTAACCTGTTGTGCTGTTGTGCCAATAAAAGAATTGCTGTGCCTTAATGAAATATGTTTCCACACGATTACAGCTTTGTCTCTCAGTTACTTTTTGTTAACTGCTGCTTTCATGATGAGCTTACTTCCAGGTCTTTCCAACTTGTACCGTGACTAAAAGTAAAGACATCACCGTTACTTTTTGCACTGACTTAACTAAGTTCAAGTCTGAAAGTGAGAAAAGTTAGGCAACTTTGTCTTTGTAACTTGCCTGGAGTTCTAACGGTAGTTTTGTTTCAATTAGATGCACTTTTCACTTTATCCACAAATGGAGTTTCCTTGTGTCTGGAATGTCTGTTGACTTTTGGCAAAATTAAATAATTTTCTTTCAGAAATGTTGGTTTTGCCTGGATAGATAATAATAACAGCAGCAATCATAATTTCTCTGGGTCTCTTACTAGTTGTTCAAATACACATGCCTCAATCGTTTTTATCCTGGACCTTCAATTACCTCTTTCTGTTCTCTTCTCTGTTTTCCCTGGGTACTGTTTTTAATACTCCACACCATAAAACAAGTTTATGTAGCTTTCCCTTTAAAAAGATTTATTATTCTCTAATGATGTAATTCTCCGGTTATTATGTCGTATTATTCTATAAGCCTGAATAATTAGAAAAGAGAGGGTATCACAGCTTCTTAAAAATGCTGCAGAGTTGTTTCTTCCCTCTTGCTGTCCACTCCAGAACCAAGCCATCTGATTTTAAAAACTGTGACATTTGTGTGTATTGTACTGTAGGATACTCTACAAATATATTAAATGAATTCATAATTTACTTTTTTCTTTCTGTACAGTTGCATTCATTATAATAGAAGTCTATCACTTTTAGATGGGACATAGAGGGAGTGGATACAAATGCACTCATAAAGGAGAAAATACTTAAATTTAAGGAGCCTTTTCAGTCCTATGAGGAGTGAAAACCAGATTTTTATCAGCAATTTTTGAACGCATGTCTCTGATCTAATGACTGAGATCGACGGCCCCACGTTTGCTGCAAAATTCTTCCCCCGTTCTGGTACGCAATTCTCTCTGTTCCATACACAGGCCCAAACCGTGCTGCTCCCACCGGCCGTGGTGGTGCCGTCCGTCTGCGAGAGGGAACTCTCCCCGGTACTCGAGAACGGCGCGTGCTCTACAAACATTAAATAGAGCATGGGATGTGTAAGGATTGGGTTGCTTGCTTGTTTTTCATCTTGATCTCAGACATAGATGAGAGGAAAGACGATGTCATCAATTTTTTTCAGAAATCTAAAGCAGCTGAGGGCTTTCCTCTCAGGCTTTTGTGCTCCAATTTAAATGAACCCTTTAAAAACAGTTCATTTGGGATGCATAGAATAATAGACTTTAAGAGCTCGTACAGTACTTGAAGTATTCAAATATTTCCCCTGGCACCGAAGAGCACCTCTGCTCCGGTGAACCTTCACCCTCCAGTTTTGGTAATTTGGTTGTGGTTGCCAAGAGACGACGCTTACCTCAGTTTGCCGTTAGACCTGTGACAAATGGTATTAGGTCTCCTACGGTATCAGGACGAGTTAGATGATTCACTGTATATATAAGGCTGTCCTCTTTGTCCCTGCAGAATTAATATATAAGAAATATCAGAGAGGTAAAGGTAAGAAAGTAGTGGAAGAAAGCCAAAGCAGGTAACAATTGCGAGCATTCAACAAATGCTATCAAGGAATAAAGACAACAGATGCCTCTGCCAGTGCTGGGTTCTCACCGCTACTGTTACATAAGTGCTCGCTTTCCTCCTTTGGTAGTAATAATTTCGCATGTTCACATTGTGCTTCGGAACAAAAATCACTGATGCCCTCTACCGTATGTGTGGGTATCTTTAGAGGTGAAGGGTTTAAGATGCCAGGCAGACTCAGCGTACTGAAGCTGAGGAAGCCTTCTGACATTAGATTAACATTTCATAAAAAGGAAACACAAATTATAAGCAGAATACTCTTTTCCTTGCCTAGCACGACTATCAACGGCAATACCGCAGCAGGCTGGATGAACACGTATGTGGATTGCTAGTCACATGAAAGAAAAGACCATAGAGATTTTATTTCTCCATAGGACTATAAACAACTTCCATAGATATTACATTTACTTTCTGGACTAGTGCAATAGTTTCTTTGTAGTTTGACTTACAAGGAAAAAACAGTAAAGTACAAGGAGAAAAAAAACCCAAGACAAACCCACAGAACGACATGGATTTCAAAGTCAGGTTGGACAGATTCTCAGGATTCTGTAATCAGACACTATGTATACCAGTGGCCAGAGATCTTATCCAGGACTTACATAAGATATGTAAACTTTATTGTGCAGCTCATATTCATGTTTAAAGATTAACTGAATGCAATGTCAGGGATGTAAAATCAAGGGAATGAGAAACTAAGCAAGAGCTTCAGCCCGTTTTCTTGAGGTTTGTTGTCTGTATGAGGTTAGGACAACTAACATCAAGGCACGTGACACTTAAATTCCTCATAAGCTTTAATGGCAGAGGAGACTGATTTTCAGGAAGACTGATGGACCGATGGATAGGAAGTTCTGCTTTGAATCTGAGCTCTTTTAAATCAGCTCAGTTAGATGGATTGCGTAGGTTACCGCACCCCAGCACTTCATCATTAAAAACTACTGCCTAGATGAAACTGTAGCCTCTGATGCAGGCCTTGAATTCTATAGGAGAAGTTGGACTGGTGCTAGGGATGGCAAGAAAAATGTTTTCAAAGAGCAATTTAATTGTACGTTCCTAGCACAGTATGGGGAACATGTACTGCAAGTAGTGTTACATAACAACCCAACCTTAAGAACAAGCACAACAGCTCTGAGAGCACAAAGAGTGCTACGAGTTGTGTTTATTTACAAGATATCACAAAACCACAGAGGCAAACCAGAGCGCTGACAAACGGTTTGGGAGTTAGACAGCAAAATGCTAGAAAATTCATAATGGAAATAGCTATGAACTCTTAACTATACTGCCTTTCTGCTTAACCTGAAATATCTATGCAGAGTACTCTCCCTCTTGTATGACAGTTCACTAAGAAACAAAACTGAAGTGCTTGCTGTGCACTCAACATGTTATAGCAAGGATAGCAGTTTATCGTTTTTAAAGTTTGTCTTACGGTTTTCAAATCTCATGAGTTTTTTTTCCCACTCTCGCTGCAGTGCTGGATAGAAAGTAACACAAAAAAGGACTCTGTTATTACAGCGATCCGTCTCATATCCTCTCCACCCTGTAACGAGAATTCAGAAGATCCGAGTTTCGGTCTTAGATGTCATTTTCTGATAACCAAGTCATAGTACATCCTTCTGCAGAAGCAATTGGCTTCCCCCTCACAACAGCAATGCCCTCGGTACACGCACTCGCGTTCGAGAACAGTCACTTGCTCGTAATTTTACGCAGGCATCTTTTCTTTCACGTTATTCAACTTCCTATCTCGTGCTAGCATGCGTTCGAGTGTTGTCGGTGTAATAGCACGCGCACATACATACACCGCAGTATATATATTTTTTTTAATTGACAAACCATATTCAAAGGATGTCAACAATTCAAAGGCAGATCTTTACCGACTCAGACTGTGGCAGCAAAGGGCAGCAGCAAACTGCAGGACACTGTGCAGTGACTGCAACGGTCACGGTCACTTTGCAAATAAACTAGGTGTTCCATCAGAGTATGAAATTCGGAAGAAAATAATCGCCCTTGCATCACAATTAGTCCTCAGAGATCAGAAGGACAGGGTACAGCTAAGCTTAACTTCCGAGTTTTCTGATGAAATTCCGAGCTTCGTCTTTCAGCATTTCTCCGCAGCAGGCCGAGGCTCCTCTTCTCTCTGGAGAGGAAGCGACGTGGCACTGGGTGAGCAAATGCGCTTCTTCCATCTCTGCCATCTCTTCTCCCTTTAAAGGAAAACGAGGCAGATCTGTCCAGAATGTTACCGAGACCTGTCCCTGGGACACTCGATACACCTGAACTGAACACTCCGAGGAGCAAGCTAACAGCTCTGAAGTGTGGACAGTCAGTGAGCTGTGCCAAGTGCATGACTCAGCTAAAAACGCACTGTACACAAGTACTATGTCTTTTTTTTAATATCTAAAAAATGAAGAAAATAAATTTTTAATCCATTTAAAGATCATGGAAGCATTTCCTAAGAGATTAAGTTAGTCACTGAAAGAATAATCTCTTCAAATTCCAAAAAATAGCATATTTTTCCTAATATTTGTCTCTTCCCAAAACAAATAAGGGCTTTTGTTTTGCCGTGGTTGCTGATGGAGCTGGCCGGGATCTATAAATGCCATTTTAAATAAGTCAGCACGAGAAGTTAATGGGAGTTTAAATTACGGTAAGGGATTTCTTGAGTAGGAGATCAGATCAGAGCAGGTACTGAAGACATTCCTAGTTATACTGCCTTTCTTCGTGGATGTTATCAGTGTTCATTCTGTATTTGATGGACTAGTACATGGTGTAAATAAGGCGGTGAATTTCCTCCAATTTGTATCCTCTGGCAAATAAAAATACAGTGCTAGGTGTTACTTTGAATCAAAAGAGACTCAAAAATGCACACGATTGCCAAGTATCTTTCTTCCTCTCGCTTATCTTACATGTTTTTAATGTGAGTACACCACCTATCGCTATGTCTGGCAGTGAGCTTCTGAGTAAGAACTGTAATTTGGGGTTTCTATAAAATATTTTTAACTGGACACTTTTTTCTTCCAGTTTTCTTTCATGAGCGCTAATATACACATTGCCACAATTGCCTGGGTGAACAGCTACGTTGAAACCACCTACAGCCCTGCACCAGAAAAGGTACTCTGCTCTTGCTGTGTCCTTGGTTATAAATCTTGTCCTTACAGAGGCCTTGCTGTCATCCTCAGTGACTGTCAAAAGCTCAGTAGGGCACGGCCTTTCTCCTCCCCTAGTTTTAATATTTTTCGTTTTATTCCTAATTGTAGATTAAAATGATGCAAATCATTTGCATCTCTTGTACACAATTTTCTAGGTGAGAGGACAGTAGTTTTTTTCTTTAACTATTCCTCAAATGTCTATCTGTCTGTTTTTATTTCAAAATATGGAATACGGGGCAGGGGGGGCAGGGGGACGAATCCTCCTTAGGGAGCAAGCTTTAGGGAAACTGAGCTTGCAATTGCTGTGAGTGTCAGTGCTGCTGCTGGCTCAGTATCCATGGAAACATGATTTCCCATCTTGCTGCAGGAATTAATTGAAGATCCCAACCCGCTTGCTCAGAGAATCGCTGTGATATTAATTCATATCCAGCTATGAGGCTCACTTTAGTATCTCAGATACTCTTTTCATCAGAACAAAAGGTTCAATTAGCTTTCACCAACTTAAAAAAAAAAGGCCGTCTAAATCTTTACCGCCTCAAAACTAGGACAGAGAACATAGAGGCTACATCTCGGAGATCTAAGTCTTTCAAATGGAACTCGCCCAAAACATCAACACGAGAGCGCCCACAGTCAGGAATGCTCTATGCAAATCTCATGGCCAACATTGTACACTTACCTCTATTTTTCACCTATGCCACTAGCTGTATTATCCCGGGGGAAAAATTCACTGTCCACGCTTCGGTATCAGAACACAACTTTGTCTTCTGCAGTATGTTCTTTCCTAAGATATAATGTGCAAAGCTTCAGAGAGAATAAGCCAAAAGGGACCTTTGCTAGAGAATATTGTTTCCAGACTTCTCTTTGAATGCTTTTCATTAAATACAAACGTAAGCACGTCAAGTTCCCTCAAGGTCTGCTTCTGGATCATACATCTCTGATTATCTACCTTTGAACTTTCTTTCCTCTTATTTCCTGTTGAATTCCCTAGTTGCTGTCCCCATTCCCTCTATTTTTTCCAAATCATCTTATCTGCTCTGCAATCTTTTCAGTTTGGACATTGATTTTCTCCATTTTTATCTTTCCGATACTTTGTATTTAGCAGCTGGTCCTTTTGTAACCATGACAACTGCACCATATCAGCAAAGGATCTTGCTATTATCTGAGGAACCAGATCTCATTAAATGCCAGGGATGCCGCTTGAACCGATGCTTAGTGTCCCGTACCCAGGGGAGAAGTTTTGTTTGGAGTTTTCTATATTTCATGTGCGAGCCAGGAAAGGCCAATTTTTATGTTAATCGGTATCCTTCACACGATCGTCCTCCATCTTTTGTTTCCACTATCGACACATACAACGTCGCACAAATGACCACTGAAGGACCACTGAAGGAATGTTATCACGGGAAAGACGGCAAAGACGTTATCACAGACCGAGCATAAAGTCTTTGGATTAGATCAAAGAAGTTACACCGTATGGCTCTGTTACATCTCCAACGCTGACAGTTTATAAGCAACTGGTCTTAAACTGTTAATTCCAGGTGCTGCAAAAGCTGCACATACTTATTACAGAATAGTTTTGGATTTGTGGGCATAGCTAAACACCTCCGTTTTCTCTGAATGGTAAATGCAGGCAAGGGAAAAGTGAAAGAAACATTTTGGACCGACTTGGTGGCAACTCAAGACAAGTAAGGTAAGACTCAGCTTCGGTTTCTTCCACAGTTAAAGGGCCAAGCCAAAACCCAGCAATCCAGAGATCCAGACATCAAAGCAATAACGAAATAGTAGCCATGCAGCTTAAAAAGCAAATAAACAAAGAAATTAATTTTTGACTCAATATTTTAATTTTGTTTGGGTTTTTTTGTAGATTAAGCCTAGGTAATCCTGTCCTTGACAACAGCAATTGCAAAGCTGGCGGAAAAAAGATTCGAGGTGCTTTGCCATTACGGAAAAATCTTGCTTGCGCTTCCTTTTATTTTTAGATATTTGACTTTGGTGCTACACGAACAGAAATTTTTTTGCATTGCATTCAATAAACGTTAAATCCTTTGACAAAAAAATGTCACGGCCTAATCTCCTGCCGTACCTCTTCGGTAAGTTACCGTTCCTGAACATGGGTTTTTTACCTTTTATTTCTCGAGCTTGATCTGTGACAAAAAGTCCAAAATAAAGCACAAGTCTCGCTTCAAAGAAAATTTGAAGGCAAAATTTACTTCAGAGTATTGAAAGATAAACCAATGCTTAAGTACGTAGTAAGCTAAAATTCACAATCTTTCGATAGGAAAAGTCTCATAGTAGTTCGAATAATGGTAGACTTACAGGGTTTTCTTCATCTTGATTCTAAAAGCTGAGGAAAGAAGTGTGATTGTAATAACAGGCCAACATATCACTAGAGGCAAGGTTCCCCTCCTACTTCATGACTGCAATAGCCCAAATCTGGACTGTATCCAGATTATCTCGATTTTGGGTTTGCTTAAACTGTTCTACTATCGAACGCTAAGAATTTTTATTGGAAGCTGAGCAAGATCTCTAAAATCAGCATGACTGAAAATTCACTGCTGCTTCCTCATTAATATGCCAGAAGGACTGTCTGACATTTCTATGGAATGTCTGTGCTCTTGGGACTGATGATTCAGTGCAGAGCTGTTTGGAATTTCTACAAAAGTTCAGCCCTTCTCCATTCTCAAATGGCTTCATTTTACCAATCTGCCAAGCAAAACTAAAAAAAATGGGGTTTTGTGCAATTACAAGGGGAAGGATGGAAATTTCACTGCACGATGTATTAGGAAACTCATCAGAAAGCAGAAGCCGCATTTTCAAAAGCAGTGTGAAATATATCTCTCATATTTAATTCTTTTTTTCTGCAGTTAGAAAAAGAAACTATGCTAAAATTTTAAGGTGCCTAGTAATGCTCAAGCTAAAGGAGTATGCAAGTAAGATTTCTGTGAGGTCAATTTGATGAAATTTGTTTGTTGCTTGTCAGTTTCATGAAAGATAAGGAAAAAAACTGTTTAAGGGTAGCAACTCACAAATTCAGAGGTAATTTCCACCAGGGCCTGCTAGCCCAGAAGGAGAGGCTCAGCCTCAAGAGTTGCCAATGCTTCTAATAAATAGGCAAACTCAAAAGTCCAAACCCAGTGCAGCTCATTAACTGCTCCCATTCTCTGACATTGCACATATGAATGCTTTCCAATCTCTGTCCTCCCCAAAAGTTATTTGCAATTACAATTCAGGCAGGTCTCCTAGATGCTTAACAGCAACAGTATTTTATTGCCCAGGAACAAAAAGGCCACCTAAGGAATGCACTTGTGATACGAATCCAAGTCCTCAGTTAACAGCTGAGAAGCGGACACAACCTGAGAGGCAACATTTAAGCGAGGAAAAAATGCCAGGACAAACCAGATTCTCAAAATTTGCCTTATTTTTACATAGCAGAAAGAGCAGGACTCTGTATTAATTTTCATATCTTTATTCATTCAACAATGGAGAGGGGAAAAGGCAGAAGACTAAACACGAGACATGAAGATAAACTAAAATTATTTAGGAGCACAATTTGAGAAGATAACAAAACAGCGTTTTTTAAAATAATCTTCACAGGCATCAGTAGCAAGAAACTGGGGCACGAGGTGGGAGAAAGGTACGTTAATTCAACGGCAAAGAACAAAAAGCCATACCCACAAGTCATAAATCTAAAAGCCTATTCTAATGACACATGTGGATTTAAATTCAAATTATCCGAGACATTTATCTGTCAAAAAAAACTGGAAATTAAAAGTGAATAAATAGCCTCCAGAGCCTTTCTCCCCCACCCACATCAATAATTAAACCTTATCACAGCAACTTTTTCTTTAGAGATGCCATCGTATACGTGATCAGTTGTGCTCAGAGCACCGCTTACCAGAGAGACCCACATGAGACAGTAGCAAGAAGTAATGTCCAAAATTTAGTCCGCAGATGATGCCTTTTTGGTCTCATCAGCAATCTTCAGGAAGTTGATGATACAGCCTGAATAGACATAGTATAATGAGCTTTTCCAAATACTCTTTAACCCCAACAGAAGGGCTGTCTTTCCATGTTTACGACCCTGATGCCTCAGAAGGGACCTTGGCCAGGAAAGCCACTTCTAGTGGAAATGTCAAAATAATTGAGAAGAGGAATAAGGATTAGTTGCCACTCTGTGGAACGAGAGCACATCTGCATCGATAACACCTTTTGTATTATACTCCGGGTAGAAACGGAAGATAAGCAATGGGCCCTTTAAAACAGGTTCTTCGAAAAAGAGAATATTTAAAAAGACCTAGGAAGAGTCTGGGTATTAAAGCAAGCACAACACGAGATTTAGGTTTTGACACTTAAGTCATTATACTGCAGCAAGTAACCAAATGGAATGACTACAAAAAATTAGTGACAGAATTCAAACTCTCCCTCCCAGAAAAACTCCATTAACCCAGTCATTTAACACTACTATGCTTCAGCACATGGGTAAAAAGGTGACAGTGTCACGACGAAGTGTTTTCCAGCATTTAATTCCAGACTGCCCTTTGGTCATCAAACAGACAGAGCAGTACCAGGACAGCCGAACATTTTCGGTTCGGGTTGGCCTTTTCTCTGCTTTCCCTTTTTGGAGGTAATAGCCTTCCTGCACTATAATGGCTCTGTGCATCAGTTACCATGTTCTCGTGGTAAATAGAGAATAGTCGCAACAGCTGTCTTTTACAAAAATTAAGCTATTAAATGCTGCTTAATTCTATTTAATTCAATATATTCATTGCCCCAAATAAGCAAGCGATAGCAGCAATGTTACAATTTCCATTCAGTTGCTAGATTCCCCAAAAGAGCCTAGGAAAAAGAAAAAGCCTGGAAAAAATCTGTGGTTTGGCTTTGGCTAAACTTATATCCGCACACTTCCTATAAAACTGACATTTACCGTTGACAGTAGAGAGCCTTTACGTTAGCTCTCTACTGGCAGAGATAAATACGCTAAATACAAGGCTTAGCCACAAAAGCCCATTCCTACCTCCCTCAATAATAAGTTAATTTCTTATAACTCTTTAAATCGTTACTAAATGTTTCGTATAATGCAGTACACGCCCTTGGGACGGGGCACGTCAGGGCCATCCACAACTTGTACTTGAAATTTAGCACCTGCCCAAAAACACTGTCTTGGTTTACCTGACTAATCACATGATGGAAAAATAGAAACATATGGAATATATTTTATTATTCTTGGGTTTTTTTCCCCAAAGTCTGATACTGAAGAATCCCCAGGACTATTCTAGATTCTATTCCTCTTTCCTACAGAAACCTCCCGGTATGATGTCCCAGATCCTCCTGAAGTCTGCAAGTCTCCATCCATGCAGTTGCAAATGAAAGATTTTCTCAACATTGGAAAGAATCTCATATTGTTTCATTATGATCCTACTAGGATTTCCACGTATTTTGAGAGTGAAGGTAAAATAACCTACGTTCCTCTTGCTGCTTCCTGCATAACCTTCTGGAGTATCAGCCACTCCTCTCAGTTTTGCATTGCCAGGAAACTTGCTGAGGGCATGCTCTGCCCCATCATTAATAAAGACAACAGGCCTAGCTCCGGGGTACGCCACCAGCTGCTGGCCTCCGATTAGACTTTCTGGGACTGATCTGCCCCCTTGGGCCTGGCCATTAAGCCAGTTTTTTCTCCACGGCACTGTCTGCACATTTGGCCTGCACTTCATCAACTTTTCTACGTAAGAACGTCAAAATCCCTTGGACCCGTATGATCTCATATGGTTAACAAATACGAAAAGTCAGGGTCTTTTCCTGAAATGCGTGCATCATTAATTAGGTTGATGACTTTAAAAAAAAACAACAACAGAACAAACAACCAAAAAAACAACCAAATCGGTCTGTTCTGCAGAATGCTAACTCTCTGTTGCCATGGTCACAAATTACCATAGTAACATTAGATGCATCCGTATTTTTAGATTAAAATTGCTTCTCTTTTCACAGAAAATAGATCCGACTGAAAGAAAATACTCATCCTTACCAGGAAATACTACTAAAATTCAGAGTATAAAGTAGAGCAACACACAGCAATTGGTTAAGTGCAAAAGCGGGGGGGCAAGGGGGGAATCGCAAACATTGCCATTTTCAGAGCTGCTTCCTGCAGCTAGAAAATTGTGTGAATGTACAACAAAAAAACCCGTGAGGACAGTTATTCTGCAACACTATTGTCTCAGCAAGCCTCACTGGATAGTAGCTCAAATAGAGTGCCCAGAAAGCTTAAATAGCCTTTTCGGTCAGAGGTTAACAGCAGTATTATTTCATATTTCTCCATTAGAGCCCCAGCTTGTTTTCCCCCTCACCCCCAAGGAGGACCTCCACACAGAGGAAATATTGCTGTTCAACTGTCAAAACTGAACTAACCGTTATCGGACATGTCTCTGCTCTCTCATGTTCAGTGATTTTATGTTATGCTTATACCCTCTGGCGGACAAAAAGGCATTCACACCCCTCTTTGTGCCGTACTGCCTGCGGATCAGCGCTGTGCTAATGGGAACTTTGATGTTAAAATGCGGAGTCGAACCCAAGCATCTCTAATTTCTGCACTTCATTTAAGAACCTTCAACCATCTTTACCTGGTTAGATCCATCTCAGTTTTCCCCACTTTCTCACTGGGCTGTCATTCAGCCAACACTGTCCCAGACAAAGCTCAGCATGCCTGAATTTAGACTGGAATTCATGACTGAATGCCAAATTAGAATTCCATTTATCTCTACGTGGCATTCACAACATTTGAGAAATCATCTAACAGAGGAGCCAGAAATGAGGAGTCCATTAACTCGGCGCTTTCCCAAATAAGGCAGTGGCATGAATACAGAAGGTTTATATTCAATACTAGGTTTGACGATCAGGATAATTTCTCTCCATTTTATAGTCACCAAAATGTTTCGACTTCTTTCTTTTTGGTAAGTCCATAAGCGTTACTTGTGAAAGAAGACTTAGTTCCCTGGTACGTAAAACTTTATACGCTTGCCGTCCACACTGACTTTCCTCCCAAACCTGCTACAAAGACCACGACTGAATTCCCTGCCTTTGTAAGTCAGTACAGCAACCTATTTCCACTGCTGCCAGAAATGCTTTAGTGTTTTACATAGTCTCAGATGGTTATATATTACAGAGGACTTGAGCTTTTGCTCCTTTAGCGCTCACTTATTTTTGCAGTATTCCCGTAAATGCTACTTCTAACATTATCTGGCTAAATGCAGACGGAATGCTCTTGTCCAAAGGGTCTGCAGTAAGCACGTTTCAGGCAGGATCCACTGCGAGAAAAGGGAAATGCGTCAAACTATGCAGTTTGCAATAGATGGTCAGATTCCACCCAGGAATCCAGCCTTAGGCCTCGTTGTACAAGTTACACGTATTAATCCAGATCATAGGTTTAAATAACTAAAAAAGGATAAATTGCAGCTCTAATACAGTATATTTCATGTCTCCACAGTCAGTAAAATGGAAACCACCCCTTGCTTAATAAGAGTAAACATTAAAAAACCCAATAAACATAAATAACCGATTCACGGAAGAACAGGAGCTCAGAAACAGAGGAAGAAAGTAACAGATTGCTTGCAAGGGGCTTTACGGAAAGATTTTAGGCATATAAACAGCAATGACCTAAATTTACCTGCAAAGTTGCAGAAAAAAACCCCACCAATTTGCCACTGTTTCTTTTTACTGCTTATCATTTTAATTCCTGTTCTCATCAGAAGCAGAGCACTGGAAATTCTGACAACGAATTTTGGGATTCTGCAGATAGCTGTGTGTACGAGCACAGCTAAGTCCAGCATCTGGTTCATCCAAAAATGTGGGCTTTGGCAGGGGGCAGAGGGTCAAATTTCGCGAGCAAACATATCCTCTGAGGCTTCCTGCTAACGCTTCTCCAGCATAACACATCTAAGAAGCAATGAGAGATACTCGTTATTCATCTGGTCCTCCCTGCAGATCAGTTGCCTGCTGAGCTGAAAGTCAAACTTCATTGTTCTGAAGGGATGAAAGTCTGAAGCTCAAGCCCAGTTTAGAAGGTGGGGTGGGGGAGTGGAAGGAAAGGGAAGAGGGAGCGAGGGAGACAGATGGACTCTAAGAGAGAAATCAGGCTCAAAAAAGAAATCAAGCTCTTACCGGTAGAATGCACAGTTTAAGTGTTGCTTGAGGCTCAGAAAGTCAGCGGTATTTACTGGACAACTCTGATTTACACAACTCAATTTCTACTCTAATTCTGTCTATCTATCTCACAAGACAGGTTCTTAGCTGCTATGGAGCTTTAGTCTCCATTTACTGTTAAAACCAACCGTTTTCAGAACTTACTCTGCATACCTCTCAAGATCTTTTTTGAGGCCTCTACGCTTTTTAATAATACCTGTAAGGAACATGATTTATGCTTATAGCGTCTTGCAACAGTGCTGAATTCCAGACGAAAGGTGACCAGAACACATTTCTCCTCAGTAACACCTTCCCATACAGCATATGCATTTCTGCACACCTTATCAGCTTTTAAACATTAAACTCAGTAGGTTCCAGACCAGAAATAGCACACAGGAACTGGCAGTGCGTAGCCCTGACTGAGTCGTGAGGTTGAACCAGATGACCCCCAGAAGTCCCTTCCAACTCTAACACCTCTACGGTTCTATGAGCTCAAGTAACTTAGGAATATTTTCCCGTTTTTTCACATACCTGACTTTGCAAGATGGCTCAGAAAGCAGCACCACAGGATGCTTCAGCCAGATGGCACATTACAAACTAGTGGCTAAAGCAAGAAAATCTATAGTACAGACCAGTTACATAGAGAAGTTATTCAGCATCTCCCCAGCAAGCAGTAATGTGACAATACAGTGTCCCCATTACGACGCAGGATAAGAATACAACTTTTTTCCCTAGATTTCTCTCTTTGGGAGTAATCCACACTTTCCAGCATTATGTGCGACTTTGGAAGACGGAAAGGAAAAATCAGCTCAATTCACCAGCCGCTCTCAAGCATACAATGACACGTCACAGTTAGCTTGTGAGCCTCCTTAATACAATGCTATATGTAGATCAGAGAACAAGCGAAGTTCTCTATAGATATCTTACTTTTCTCCTAAGGCACTAATTTCCTGCTGATTAAGACGGCACACAGTAAAGAACCATTTCTGCAAAGTTGTGGTTCTCTTGAAACCTTGCTTTTCGAGGAAGTATATTGTGAGGGAGTCCTACTTCCGAGAGGGACGCATAAAAGAAAGCCCGGCACTGTAAAACTACAATGAACAGAAATCAATTCACTAAAATGAGGAAAGGTGAAACTTCCTCAGAACAAGCTTTGCAATTTTAAGAACACCGGCACCCCTCTCTCTATATACGCTCTATCTACCAAGAAAATTATTCTAGTCTAAAAGAAACCAGTCCCAGAAATGTGAAGCTGGAGAATCACAAACTCAACTTTAAAAAGTAAGTAATAAAGATGTTTAGGCAAAGTGAAAAGGTTCAAAACCTGACAGTTGTTTCCCCTATATTTTCGTATTTCTTACCCACGACAAAGGATTACTGCCAAACGAGAAAACATTTTCCCTTTTATGCAACAAATTATTAAGTTTCTCAGACGGGAAACCACATTTCACTATTTTCTTTTCCAAGAGCAGAACACTGACTCATACTACTATAAACCATGAAAGTAAAACATTCGTTTTCAAAAGGCAGTCACGGCTTCAACTTTGTATCTCATGGTACACGTATTTTTGGATAACTTTTAGGCACACAAAGTTTGACACACGCGTACCACCCTCTTCAGCCCCCACCTTCAAGTATCATTTTCTCTTACTGCATTTCTCTCTGTGGCCAGGCATATCAGGAAAAGGTTCTAAACATTTACTGAACACAACAGGTTCTACTGCTAGGTGAAGATTTAACCAGTCGCTTAATTGCACAATGAAGCCCACAGATGATACTGAAGAGAAACTACATTCCGGCATTTCCTGCTGAAAACACCGAACGGCAGCCAATAAAAGCATTTTATCAAAACGGCATGTTCAGCGTTCTCATTAACAAGAGAACTTCTACGCAAGACAGGGCCATCCAATGCAGAACTGTATCCAGAAACTCACTAAGAGGTCACGTGGGCGGTGGTAGATCTGAAGTGGCTTTGATCAGGCAAAGCACAATCCAGCAGTCACATGTGTACTAGAAGAAGAAACAGTATCTATGCTAAGACATTGTTCTTGCTCTGGGTAAGTTCTGCTCCTTGACATCATGAGCTTCATATCATGCACTAGATAGTAGTCCCCGACTCTACCGCAGACTCACTCTCGCAACCAAAAAAGCCAATTCCCCTGAATAAAAAAACCTCAAAAATCAGAGTAAAATTGACCCATATTTACCAGCAAGCTAACGACACCAAGCATGAATGCTAAGTAAAAGCGACTTAGCACTGGACCTAGCTAAGGAAGACAAAGACGAATCCAAATGCCAGAACCGAATCTTCAGAAATTCTTCCTGCGCTTCAAAGCAGAAAAGCCGCTACAAATAAACGGATTCCAGAGAAGATTCTGGAAAGTCACCCTGTGGAAACCTAGTAATCGTAGACTATCACAATGCACGCACGAGGAAAGGGCAAGAAGGTCAGCACGAGGGGAGACTTAGCTTCCAAATCAAGTCCCTCACAATGATTTACATAAATAATTTCCTATGCAAAATTTTAGTCAAAAAAACCCCCAAAAACCAAAAAACAAAACAAAAAAACAAACAAACAAAAAAAACCACCACCAAAAAAACCCAAGAACCCCGATCATAGACATATTTGGTATACAGAGAATAACGGCTCTCTCTCCCTCAGTACAATAAAGTCTAGGACAACAATTCCTCACAACCAGATCTTTCACGTAATCGTGAAAGATTTTTATCTGTTGCCTGGAGAGAGGAATTTCCTTTGGAAACAGAAAGTATTCCTGCTTCAGGACATTCATTTGCATGAGCTAGTAAGACATGAATATGAAGTTTGCTAATAAACTAAAAAAGAACAAAATAATTTGGTTTTTTTTGTGAAACTCAGAACCAAATTGAGGATTTTCTACTGGCTTCTGGATAAGGCCTTATGGATAATTTAGGACAAATATTTCTGATGAGATATAAGTTTCTAACACAGTCTGTAAAGATTTAAAATTTTAAAAGCTACGAACAGTAATAAACCCAACTTAATCGGCTTCCTGAAATAACCGGTCAATTCAACAGCAAACAATTTGCCACCAAGACAATGGGAAACTAGAAAAAAATTAAGTCCTAATCCTCAACTTTACAAACTTTTGAAAGGCTATTCTCTAGGACAGAAATACTTGTGGAGCATTAGTTGCAGAAGTGCTTCTCTACCTTGTCAACAGCAAAATACTGGGCTCTGTGAAGAATTCACTGTCATTTCAGAAATGTGACAGCAAAAGACGTGGGACACAAACACCTGCATGTAGGAATCAGGTTCCTTCGATAACCGATTTCAGCGAAAATTAAGACCATTCATTCTGACACCCATGTCTATAATGGTGCACCTTCATTACAGATTTTGACAACAAGAACCCTACTCATAAATATAATAAATTTCCATCGACTCGGCTGGCACTTGTACAGGGGATCTCCTCTTAACAACGTTCAAGAGATTTGTACGGCTTGGCACGGCACAAATTTTCTCCTCAGCACTGCAATTTCACTCCCACAATACATATTCTACATTCCTTGTAGTTCTCTGTCCCAAGTGTTAAATACTGCTCAGGTCTCAGGACACCGATAAACATGGCACATGTGAGACAGAAAATTCGTGCAAGGGCTGCAGCAGGATAAAACAACAGGATTGATGAATCACAGTATTGTGCCCGAGTCCCTGCTTTTTATCCCCCATAAATGAAATCCTGAAGTTACTGGAACTCAATTGTTAATAAATCAACTGCTTCAGTTCTTGTGTCCTGAGGATCGAATCTCCTAAAGCTGAGAGGTCAGGGCTTCTGAAATTCTTAAGTATGCCCAGACTATTTTGAGACAGACTTTACCCAGCCATCTGCTAGAATAAAAGAATTTGTCGGCAGTAACAAGCAACACAATGACACGAGTTCGACCACTAAATAGCAAAGTGAGTATGCTTGCCATGGAACTGCATGGGACTTACTGCACGGGACTCACCTCATTCTGATGCTCTCATAGGAGTCAAAGTGAGCATTAGAACCCGAAATAAAATTCAAGCAGCTTCAAAAAGAGCCAAAATCTTAGAGATGCCAAACTTTCCTTCTCAACAGTAACTCTTACCTACTCCATCATATAATATGCATATAATAGCACATTTCCTTTATTAGTTTCTCCAATTATCTCCCTTCACCTTCCACAAAAAATAAAATAAAAACCAATCTCTTCATCTTCCACTATGAGTAATGGGAATCTAGCATATACCTTCCATGAGCCAGTCCTTTATGTTCAAAAGCGCTCAGCATACATCGCTTCAGTCACTGTCAAAGGGGATGGACAGATCAGGCACGGTCCATTCTTAAGGAATATGACTCACGGTGGGCACTTCTTAACAACACACAGCTGCAGAAGAATACCCAGAGCAAGATAAGACATTTTAGGGAGCCACCCACCCTGTGGAACTCCAGTGTCTAGTATTTTCCAGCTTCTGTGCAATGGATGTCTCTAACCCGAGTCAGTTCTTTCAGCAAAGATTCTCAGCTAGAGTTATACAGTGGGAATTCCAAAGCAACTGGCTATGTACAGACATATCAGCATTCCCTCCAACAGAGAGATGAAAAGGAGAAAATTCCTGAGGATTTGTATCCTCTACTCTGCTTTCTGAATCCCAGCCTCCCCCTTGCCTTGGAATGAGCTTTATAAAGTAGTATCTGTTATGTACAAGAATCTCAGCTCCCTTCCTTTGGAGAGTTTCCCCATAAAAGCGAAAGGCAAATCTCAGGACAGAGACAGGTGCTGGGGAGGGGGAGGTCGCCTTAGGATGACTCGCCAGAAGCAAGAGAGCCAGCAGCTTTCTTCTTAGGGCGGGCTTTTACGCTTCTTACTGGAAGCTGAGGAGAAAGAAAAAGAGGCGTCTTAGGCTAGTTTATTTTATCTAATGTGTAGAAGTCAAGGGAGGCCTAAGAGGGCACACATCCGCTGCATTTTAGATGAAGAGAAAGTGGCTGCCCTAGGGATAAATGTCACTATTATATATTCAGACTGTGGGAGGCAGGAGAGAGGATATTGTCAACAAAACACGTTAAAAATATCTAATGCTCCACCCTTCAACACAAAACTCAAATGAAAGAAAAGCTGGGTTCTGGCTTATGACAGAGGCTTACAGGCGTGATAAAAATGCAAAAGCTAAAGACAAGCATAGTAAGTAGATGACAAGTCCTCTGATGCAGGACTCAACTAGCAAAGACAGTCCGACAAAATTTATATATGCAGCTTCCATATGCTGAGACTATGAAGCCAGAGCCTTCCAACCGAGCTCACAAATCGATATCAGTGCTGGAAATTATCTATACACCAACTCACCTCAGCCTTCATCACCTTTTTAGGAGTTTTGAGACTCTGGGTACGCTTAGGAAGTTTGTCTCCTGCATCTTCATCTGATGGATCCGTTCTAGTATCCGATGGGGTTCCATTAGACCGATGCACCACACTGCCCTCCTCTCCCGAAGAGTAACAGGAAGCTAAGGAAAGAGAGCCAAAGTTTTAGCAAATACTTTTAAAGAATCGCATGAGACTTAAAACGGCCCATCCTGAAGGAACGCACGACAGAGAGATGTCGACCATCCTGAATAATGATAACGGGAAAAGCATAGAGATGTATATTAAATGAGAAGGCTCTAGGGAAGACGATGCAACCTCTCCCAGATCGCCTACAACCTTGTACTCCCTTCTGAGACCCAAGGCTCAGGGGAGCCCTCCTGGCTCACCATCCAAGGTCTCATACAACGGCCCAGCAGGCGCTCTGTACCTGAGTCTTCAACGGTTTCCAGAAGACTCGCACCAGAGGGGTGCAGCTGTGGATCACGGCTTCGCATATGCACAGTATCTTCATCTCGGATCAGAGTGAGATCCTGCATGCTGAAACTTCGAAGCTTCTCGGACAAAACTCCCTGGCCCTAAGAGGACATAAAAACTAGGGTGAAGGGCACTTCACCAAGGTCATCTCACATGGGATCATTCATTCAGAAGAGGAAGAAAGGTGCCCTACTCCCCACAAGGGTACTCCGAAAAAAACAAAGAAGGGAAAATGTACGCTCCCAAGCAAATAACAAAGAGGTTAAAGCAAAATCCGCTCCACTCCCCCTCTACCTTTTCTAAGTAAAAGGATGAGATTAACTGCAGGGCAAACTGTAAGGAAGGAAAAGTAGGTTGGTGCCAAACAAATACTAGTATCCCTAACAGACCCACAGCACTAACTGCTGGTACACAAAAATAAACCACTGGAGAATTCCTGAATGTTACAGAAGGCGTTGCATTACCTTTGCAGCTGCAGTAACTGCTGCATTGGCAGCAAGGTTTAACCCTCTCTTGCCAACTCGCATCATGGTTTCATAGCTCTTGTCACAAGCCTGAGTAATGTATTCATCAATTTCCTAGGAATGTAACATGGAACATGGCATTTAGCTCCTCGTTACAAACACGATCGAAGTCTCCCCATCATCACCCTTAAAAACACAAAGCTCATTTGGACGCTTTTTTTTCAGTCTACTAGCACCCGGTGTCATTGATCACATAACTTGAGTTTCTCTGCTAATTACAGAAAACATGTAAATGTAACTTTAAACTACGGTATGCTATTTCCAAACTGTAACAACTGAAACAAAGCAGTTGCTAATACTGACAGTGTGAAAAAACAGACTGGCTACAGAACATGCTGCTCCTATCGTGATTCAAAAGGCTTAACTACTGACAAGTGACTGTAAGGGCTCATGACACCGGGTTAGCCAAACACGCTTTCTAAGCATTAGGCAAACTATTGGCTACATTAGAATCTTCAGTAAGCCGCAGTGTGACATCACTGTCAGACACAGAATCATTCTACATTCACTAGGGTCAGCACAAGCAAGATCCGCTGATTTCGGTTTTTATTGGGGCATAACTGAATTAAAAGTCAGTCAGCTCCCAGACAGGTCAGCATCTTCCAACAATGAGCAAGTACCTTCTCCTTATTGGAGAGCGTTGGGTGCACAAACTTCCTGTAGAGGACACTGGAGCCCTTGGTGTAAGGGGAGAGCAGCCAAATCACAAATGCGATTTTCAGCTCGAAATAAAAGGGAAACCTGAGAGAAAGAGGAAAGAAAAAAAAAAAAAAGAAGAGAGAGAAAGATCGAGAACTGGAATCAAGATCAGCACAGAGACAGATGGAGATAACTAGTAGAGAGCAGCACAGGCAGAAAGAGCGTAGGCAAGGTAAAGGCTCAGAAACCAGAGAATCAATTATTCAGGTCAGAAAAGCAGAACCCTTTTTAGAATCCTAGGACATACCTTCTTCGAGTATCATTTAGTCTTTCATCCATAGCCATGAAAACTCCATAAACAGGGCATCTCTCAGCCCTGCAAACACACCAAATTACAATCTGATAGCTACTCTCATCATTCTGAAGTTTCCTCAGAGCGCATCCAGTGGACGTTACTATTACATTAGTTTCTATTCTCAATTTCAAAAATTTTCAACTACGTATCTTAATAATGTCACGTTCCTGCTAAGGCTGATGGCTGTTTCTGAAACTTCCAGTAGGTACTCCTCAGATAAGACACAAAAGCAGGGCCAGCTTCAATGAAAAAGGGGAGGCAGAACGTAAGCCCGGCATCTCTAAGCCTTACCCAATAAAGTCTGGGAAGATACAATAGCAGAGATTGAAACGAGTGAATGCAAATTCTCTAGTGACTCAATTAGTAGGAAGAAACTCTTGTTTGCAGGAGTCCTTTTCAGGTATGTGAACAAGCTAAAATTCTTGCACTTTTTCAGTATTTGCTTTTCAAATTTTATGCAGGTAGAAACAAAACTGCTGAGCATTTTTGTAAGGCATGTGTAGTCATTTCACGATTCTTTAGAAGATGAAACTCTCGACTAACATTGTTTCAGAGATGTATGCAAATCTCAAGCACTAAAGCAATGAGGCAACCAAAGATATTTCGTTTCAAAGGTTCAGTTGAAGCCCTGTAACAAGGACTGGTCGTTTTTGGAGGCCTCCATGTTGCCAAGCATGACACAGCACTGAAAGGAGTGCTTCCTTCGATTTTAGTCCGTCCTACACTCCCTAGCAGAAGCAAAGTTCATCACGCGAACCGCGTACAGCACAGGCATGCGTGTGATCTGCTCCTCCACATAAAAGGCTGTCAAAGCAAAATCGGTCCCTTCCTTCTACCATTTTTAAGGTGTCTTTTAGACCATCATTTTTCAAACTGTACCAGTTCACATTAACAGCTTCTCAAAAATATTTCAAGTTACGAATGGATGAAGATCCTTTTACAGATACTGTGCATTTACCCTAACTTTGCAAGCTAAGGAGTTGAAATGGCTAAGACAGCAGCTGTTACCCACAGCATTTAGAAACCTGCCGACTCCCCGCAGGGATTGAAAACTCCTAAAGGAGAGACAGTTTATTCTTAGCATCCTAACGCTTCTCCTCTCTGCTTAAAAAAAGGCGAAAAACTAAAACAAAGATACAGCAATAACAAAAAACCCCCCAATGCGCCAACAAGGAACTCACCAAGAAAGAACAATGTCCGTCAGTGTTTCCGCAGTGGTGAAAAAGGCAAACACGATCCAGTACATCATCCACTTCACCTGCAAAAGAGCGGTCACTCAATGGACATACATCAGAACCCAGAAAAAAAGGTGAAATGTCTTCTCAGTATAAATTACTCATCTCCACACACGAGGACGGATTCAAAAAGAAGGCATATATAATCTGTAATGGAGACAGCCACATACTAAGCGGTACAATTTAGTCTGAGAAAACACGTAGGATTACCGTGCTCTAAACAGATAAACGCATACAGATACGTTAATGAATGCATGCCCTGTAACGACATTATGATGCTACGGCGTTAAGGTCCCAAATGACCTATCCAAAAAGATTTATCAGTTCACTTTAGGAAGTTACACTCTCCCATATATTATGAATACAGTAAAAAATATGTATACATGCGCATACGTAAAAGTTCAAGTTTCAACCGTGGCCCTGGATTTTCCTGATGTAAAGTTTTTCCTTAGGAAAAAAGGAAAATAACAAACCAAGAAATATATTATTTTGCTCTAACTCATTAATAAGCATTCTTTGCCTTAATCGTCACTCCCAGAAACTACACAAGCAATTCTTTTTTTAAAAATTTTAAATAAAGGCTCACTGAGAGAGGTAAAAAAGCAAAGAACATGCCAGATCGACCTAATCTTCTTGTTTAAGGTTTCGGGTATATGTCTGTACTATTACAGCGCATTTGTATGCCTATCATCTATCTCTCTACCTCCGCACACCTTTATCTGGGGCAGTAGTTCTTCCAAAGCACAAAATAATTCCCCCCTAACAAACACACACGCATGCTCCGCTGTTTCGGTAACCAGTTTCTCAGCTACAAGCCAATTACTCCTCAAGAGGAGTAAGCCGAATTTTAAGGAAGATTACTAGTTTTCTATCCTGTTGAGAATTAAAAATAAGCATAAGTAGCAGATAAATGAAGAGCACACCTTAATTAAAAGCAATTTAACACTCTTAGTGTCATCGAGAACAGGAAAAAAGAACTAAACTGAATCAGGGAAATGCCACATAGTAAATCCACACATTAATCCATCTATTAAAATTACATGAACAATTACGTTCATATAATAATGACATGTCAACAATCCTCGTTACAGCAAATACTATAAAAGCAGGTATTTCCCCAAACTCGCACGTGCTGGAAAATCTGGTGATTTTTCTTGAAAGACCCTCCACGAGTTTCTCTTAAAAGAAAACTAATCTGCCTCCAGCTGCTCTAACACAGCGAACGGTTTAGAAGATAGTTAGCAATGGTTACTAATTAACGTTAACTAATGGTTAGTAATCCAAATTATTTCTACTTTATTGTAAACTTTCTTTTTCAGAACAGAAAATAGCAAAACTTGTATTGTATTGCTCTCTCCTGCCTTTTTTTTTTCTTGTATCATCAGTTTGGACGAGACCAGGTGTCGTTTAGCTGGTCTGTTTTCAGGAGTCCTTTTCAGGTATGGGAACAGCTGGTCTGTTTCTAAAGCAGCTTTTCAAAACGAATGATTAAGTCCTCAGTGCAGCAACACGAATCGGCTCTTGTACGAAAAAGCGTGCAAATAATGATAAACCTAAGTTTGCAAAAAGGGATCCAAAAGGGTGAGAGATTTCACAGAAGCTCTACACCAGTAAATCTTACTTCAGCATTAGGCAAAATGAAGGCAATAATAATAATAATAGTAATAATAAAAGCAATTAGCAAATACCTACATATGTGTAACAAAATGAAGATTATGGATTTCTTTAAAAACAAAAAAAAATTCACAAGCGTAGTAGAATTCTTAGGTTTCCATAAGCCTGTGCTAGCTATAGCGCTTTCCTTAGAGGGCAAGGTATATGAAGTTTCTAGCTTCTAACAGATCTAAACAAACACTTAAAGAAACAAAATTGTCAAGGATAAAAAGGAAGGGACTATTGAGGATTAACAGTTGGTTAAAAAAAAGGAAACAAAGGATAAAAGTAAATGGCCACTTTTCACAACGAGGAAAGTTACCAGTGGAATCCCACAGGAATCAGGGTTGAGATCTGTGCTGCTCATCTTCATGAAACATCTGGAAAAGGTTGTGAATAGTAAGATGACAAACCGTGCAGAAGATACTTTTCTATCCAAGAGATCAGGTAGCAGTTGATTAAAGAACTAAAAAAGGATCCCGATGGATCTCCAGTTGACATTTTGTCTCTAAATGGGATTAAATACAAAGCAATGAACTTACAGCGTCTGCTTTTTCTTACCGAAAACTATTGCATTTACATATATTAGCAGACGTCACCCAAAAGGGGTCACCGTAGGCAGCCCGAGTGTAAGCTTAAATTAATTTTTCACTCTGCTAACAGAATGCTCAGGAGTATGAACCAAGAACAGAAAACATTGTTTCGTTACTGCTTAAAGAAACTTTGCGTTCACATCTTTGATACTGGACGCAGGTCTCTTGCTTCCATCTCCTTCCATCACCCTTCACCCTGTGTTCTAAAGCCAATAAAAAGAAAAAGAAGTATAGCTCTTCAATAAACTAGAAGGATCCAGCTTCTAGTTCTAGAAATTTCCGCAGATAACCAGAAACTAAAAGAGCAGAAAGCAGATGGGAAGTAGCATTATTTTTTTTCTTATGACAGATTACAAACACCTTCCAAAACTGAGGGTTAAATGAGGCTGCTTTTTTTTTTTTTCAATCCACTAAAAGGAGTCAGGTCTTTGCTGCTCAACCTGAGGATCACCACCTTCAGCTAATGGCACATAAATAGTCTCCTCGACTTGCACCAAGAACCTAAACGAATTCAGCAAATGCAAAAGCGTAATTGGAATGTAGACTTGACCAAAGCTGAAGATGACACGTAAAAAGAAAGAAATTGCTTTTAGGACAATCCGAGCTACTAGAAGCAGTTTGCCACAACTGCTCAAGGACTTATCCTGAATTTTTATCATGGTGGTAGAGTAAATTTGCACTGTACTCTGATGCCACTGACAGACTGTTTGCAGTAGCTTGGTCTGACAACTCAAGCTTCGACGCACCGCTTTAGCACAGATACACCTGTAAGACCTTTCTCCACCATCAAAGCCTAACCAATGTTAGTTCTTGAGCACTACGAGCAAGCAGTAGTACATAAAACAGCCGGCTTTGAAAATGGGCAGTACAGCAATCAAGTTTTCTGCTGACTTTTCACACGAAGAGCAGTTTGAACAGATATTGGCCCTTTCTGCTATGCTTTTACCGCATCTTTCCACTCGTGTCGAGAAGGAAGAAGTGCTTCAAATGTAAGTGAATTAGGCGGATGGGAGTCCAATGTCTAACCGCTTATTTCTGATGCAGTCCTCTCAAAAAGAAATAATTAATAGGTTAGTTTTAGCAGTTCAGATACATTTTCTTGAACCACTCCAGCAATTTCACTAAAACTAAAAACAAGATTATATTTTCTGCTGCAGCAATCCAGACTATCTACTTCAGGAAACCTATACCACTGAATCACTAAACAAAACCCAAAAATTAATGCCATACTTTTCCACATCCGCCCTAGTGGAGCTTACAATTGAGTGATCAGTTGATGTTATTGTTAAGACAACCTCATGATACTCAAGCGCTTGAACTCATTTCTGCTTGTGGATGCCTCATCCCTGGAAGTGTTCAAGGCCAGGTCAGTCAGGCTTTGGAGCAACCTGGTCTTGGGGAAGGCGTCTCTGACCATGGCAGGGGGTCGGAATAGACACACTTTAAGGGCCTTTCCAACCCAAACCATTCTGCTATGCTATGATTTTTCACCGGCAGATTAAGGAAGTCTTGCAGCCGCTCAGGTAACATCTACCAAAAGAAAATCAGATCGATAAAACATTTACATTCCGCAAAGAAACTAAGCATTTATGTACCTCAACAGCACCTACACATGGAAAATAAGCAGGTTTTTACTGTAAAGAATGCCAGTCATTTTAAAAAATGAGGGTTTGAGGGTTTTATCCCACAAGAAGTTCTCAATAAAAAGATTTGAAACCCTGGAATCTGAGTCTGTCTTCAAGTTCAGATTCTGTAACTGGATACAATCATTCCGTTATAGACGTTCATGAGCCAGAATAAAATTCCAGGTAAAAAATACACATTTCATGCAACAAATAAAGGTCACTGGCAACCGAAATAAAAGAGGCAAGGAATGCCAGAGAAAACAATAGTAATGTGATACCACTTAATACATAACTTCAAAGGTAATTATGAAGTCACAGGATCACGCGATTATTCAGATAGTTTACTTTGTGCCGTGTTTCACATTTCTAATATTACTACTAATAAACTGTGAAGTGTAGTAAGGCTCATCAAGACTGTATCTTTAATACTCAAAACAATTTATTAGTTATCAATTCTTCCCGAACACTCACATTTCAACTTCTCTGCTGAGACCAGTTCTGAAACAAAAACAAAACTCAAACACTTCACGCCAGATGCTGCAGTTCGTGAAACTGTCCACTACGAGCGAGACTCGTATCCCACAATATTTATTACTGACACGTCATTTGGTAAGGAGCAGAGACAGCTGAAGGAAGTCTCAGACTGCACCATAAAGTAATACTGCCAGATTATATCCTATTCACCCATGTTACTTCTACATCACATTATTCTTCGTTCTACATAAATGGAAACTCATCCCACTCATAAGAGAAATAGATCTTGTCTCAACTAATCCACTTAGAACACCCCTTCTGTAAGAAGGCAACACAATACATCACAAAAAAGCATTTGGTCTTTTAAATACGGTAATTGTAACAACGGTGTAGACAGAGAAAGGGAAACGGTTCCAGAGGGGAAACAGAATGAAGTTTTGACCAACATAAAATATTGATCACAAGCAAAGTTGATAGGAAGTACAAATTAAGCAAGATTATTCAGCTGGTTTTGGAAGAAAACAAAAGTAGTACTGAAAAAGCACTAAAGGACACAAGGTACGGATAAAGTTACAAGAAAGAACTTGTCCTGGACTTTCATATGCTTCCAGACTGCAGTGTTTCCCCCGCTTTCCCTTCCTCACCCAGCATCTCCTGAGAAAAAACAGCCCACGTTTACGGTTTGAAACCTCCCATTTCAGTAAGCACCCTTCCTTGGCAGCTCGTCCAGAGACGACCGGAGCTGCTGCTCGGGCGGCCCGGCTGACCCGAGCCCTCGCGGAGCCGGAGCGCCATCGCCCCGGGGACAGGCCGGGGGCTCGCGAGGCGGCCGCGAAGGACGGGGCGGGCACTGCGCCTGCACGGCGAGCCCGTACTCACATATTCCTTTACGTTTTTCGTCTTCACGGCCTTGTAGGAGGAGTACGCGGGGTAGAGGGTGCCGAAGATCAGCCTACGAGAAGAACAGACCCCTCAAAGCCCCGCGACGGCCCGCACCGCCCCCGGCCGCAGTGGCGGGCACTCCCCTCGAGATGCCGGTGCCAGCGTGATGCCGGTCTCCGGGCGGGGCTCAGCCGCTCTCACCGCGGCACCGCCCGTGGGCCGCCGCAGCCCGCGCGGGCCCGCCCGTCCGCGACCGCAGCCACCCGCAAGGGCGCCCGCCCCCCAGCCGCCCCTTCCCGGGGCGCGGGGTCCCGCGGAGCAGCACCGACGCCACCGCCAGAGCCCCGGTCTGGGCCGCGGTCCCCGAGGCGCACCACCGGAGAAGGGCCCTTCGCAACGGCCCGAACCTCCCCGCGCCCCGGCCGCACGCACTCACACCACGAGGCGAGAGATTATCCAGGAGACCATGGCGGCGCCGGGCGCGGCTCAGGACCGAGCAGCGGCGGGAGGCGGCTCTTACAGGGCAGGTTCCTGCAGCAACCGCAGCTCCGCCCCGTGTGCTCGGATGGGAGGAGCCGACGCGGCGGAGGGAGAGGCCGCAGGTCCCCGAGCACCCCGCCCCGCTGCGGAACCCCGGCGGGTCGAGCTGTCCGCCCCCCACCGGGGGAAAGCCCCGCGTTCGCTCTCACCAGGTCGGGAGGTGCGGCGGGAACCCGGTGACGGAGCCCCGCCAGTGGAGCGGCAGCAGCGCGGCAGACGAGTGGCGTTGCTGGAACGATGGCAGAGATGCAACATGCGCAACGCGAGGAAAATTACAGGAGAGTGCTGAACTGAGACCACGGGCACTTGGGAAGACGGAGTAATAGAGACCACAGAAGAAGCCATCTTCCCCTCCACTTGCCTCGTCCAGGGAAATCAAGACAACAGCTGTTACACGCTGCAAACAGGATAGTTAAGCGTAAAAGCGTTTCAGAGCTCCGAGCTTCACCCAAAACCGGATGCAAAACAAAACTCAGCTTGCCGATACTGACGTTTGCGTTATCAAACAAGAATGAATGATGGCTGTTACTTGTAGTTTCCAGGTTATTTCAGCGTTGCCAGATACTCTTCCTCGAAATGTCAGCTGAGAGGTCAAGGATTACTTTGTTAACTACACAAACAAGGCTGAACGGTGTATGTGCGTGTGTGGGAATATCCTTAGTGCAGGGTGGGAAGTATGTATGCTTAAGCATACCGGAGTACCAGAAATTGCTGGATTTTAACAGCTCACCAAGGAATACTGTTAAGAGAATCTTCCTTCTCAGTGCCAGAGTTCATTACTGGGTCCCTGGGAGCCTGTATGTATATCACAGTCGAGAATTGATTACGCCCAGCACACAGATCTCGAAATCACACTGAGATAACATTACGTAAGCTGTTTTTTAATTAAAGAAAAAAAGAAAAAAAGGTCGCTAGAAATCTACTGTAGTTCTTCAGCTAACCAAAAAAAAAAACCCCAAAAAATCCCGAAGGAAGCAACTATGGCAAAGTCTCATTAGTTGCCGAAGAGCCTTTATGAAAAGGAAAGAGACCAAGGAAAGAGTCGGAACAAAAACGAAGAGCTGCTTGGGAAGAATTTTCTCATGAATGCATGAAATTCAGTATAATGAGCAGTGATGACAAATACAAAACTTTGACAACTTCCCATTACATGCAAGAGATGAAAACACAAATGTCTCTACAGACAGTGACAAAGAACATTTTGTCACAGTCCGCTTTCGGATATGAATGGTCACAAAATGATTGCATAAGGGACTGCACAATTTACACCACTGATGGCATAACCGACCTACTAACAGGATAAAAGGAATCCGCTTTCACACGTCCAAGTAACACAAACACGCAAAACCTTCAACAAAATAACTGCATTTCTAACGGCATCTGTTTCCTATCAGTGACCAGCACAGCAACAGCTCTGTTACTGAGTAATTCGTTCATGCTCGGGTGAGCGGAAGATGCAGAGGAGGGAAAATGCAGAGATCTGGTGAGTAACACATATGGCGGTGTGAGAACGCTAAATAACTCCAGCATGGGCAAGTGACACCTAAATAAAATGTGCCTTAGTGTTTTAAGCTATTTAATGTGCCAAGGGGCAGTATGAAAATCTACAGTGCGTTAGACACAAACGGTGGTAAGAACAGCAGAATCTCAACATCAGTAGAAAAGGTGGTCTTGTAAGTGGAAGCTCACCTTTAAGTAGTATGTTGAGCTTTAGAACAACTTTAGGAAAAGGATTTCAAGCTAGCAATTTACATTGAGCAATAAGAACCTCAATTTCTTTCCATATCATAAACAAAACAGAAAGATTAATTCATTAACTTACCTTTCCACAAAGAGAAACTACTGGTAGTTGAAGGGCTATTTTTGGAACAAAAGTCAGCTGCAGGTAGGTCAAGTGAAAATAAAAATATTTATTAGTAGTATTCTCTTTATTAAGTTATTAGTAATATTGTATAATGCTGGGTAATTAAGACCTTAAGACCTACCCAGGAAAGCAATTCATCAATTGTTTTCAAATTAAGGCTGTATTTTTTTTTTTTTTTTGCTACTGCCGAAACAACTCACGATCAACTCGTGTTCTACAAATGGTCAAATTGGTCACCAAATAGCTATCAATCTGCTATGGCTAAACAATAAGGCATGGAAATCGAACAAGCTGTTCCTCGAGTAGAGCAGCTTAAGCAAAGTTACATTAAGAAAAAAATGTCAGGTCAGATCCAGGGATCCTGCTGAAGCTGAGGTTCAGGCAGAAGCTGCTGTGATGAAGAGCAACAGCAATTCGTCCAGACTCAAGAATATAGGATTCCCTCTGGAAAAGTTTAGCAGACTAAATAAGGGTCTTAGGAATAAAGGTGAAGTGAAGGAGCACAATGGGAACCCTCTCTGAAGCACAAAGCTGTAGACTGTAGTGGAAGAGTATCAAAAGCTGAAAGAAGTAAGGGAAACAGAAAAAGCGCAAGCAGACAGCCAAAAATTACATTGTAAGAGCTAGAGCCCTAGAACTGGAAGTCGTTCTGAGAACATTTCTTTATCTGTTTTGCTTTGCCATTGAAAGCTGTTCTCTTAGAAGACACCTTCCTTGAGGAAACAGCTATATTTTGTCATATCCAGCTCTTGAAACTTACGTTACCATTTTCCTATTAGACGATCTAAAAGCAGAGATAAATAAAAAGCTCCAGCAAGGCGGGGGAATGAGGGAGATAAGAGAGTAAAGTAAGATGACTTCTGCCTGGTTATTTTTCAAATGCATGGTGGGAACATGCAGATCTTTTTCAAAAGTTGACAACAGGAATCTTAAAGACACTGCCAATTAAGAAGAAAGAAGCTGTGGGCCGACTTCAGATTCCGAGATGCACCGGAAGAGAGTGACCGTAAGCAGGCATTGGCATGCATCCCAGCTATTGGGAGTAAGTTTGGGAAAACACTGAAATTGACAATCAGAAGATACCATTCCTTACCGGTAACCAGGTTCCACAGGACGTTGGCTAAAAGACCACCAGAGTTTAAAGCCTATACTCCAAAATGGTGCTGCCCACTATCTCGTGCACCTCCATTTAGTAATGGCAAGAGAGCATTAGGCAGAACGAGCGTGATGACTGCAGCAAACTATATTAAGATGCGTAACTCAAGTTTTTATTCTCCCTCTGCTAAAACCCCTCTGATTTATGATGTCTGCTTCAATCTGCTTACGTTCCAGGTAACATACCGGCAGCCCCTTAAAATCTGTAACTAGAAAATACTGTGATAGAAACTACTGATTATATATCTTAAGCCAATTTTATAACCACTTTGGCCAGCTCCCTGTGGTAAGTGCTACATGATATACGTCAGAAATAGTTTGTGGTGGGTACTGGAGGGAGAATACTTATACCGACCCTGCAATCTCCATCTCCTGTTACATACGATCCAGATAAACGATAAAAGTTCTCAGATTTAAGTTACTGGAACAGATTTGCCAGATTAATTTACAAATGCTCCCTGTCCCCATCTGCTCTAAAGTCTGTATTGCCATAAACCTGTTGGCACAAGTCCAGACAAGGCCACCAAGGTTATTAGAGGGACTGAGCAACTCTCCCACGGGGAAAGGCTATGGGAATTGGAATCGTTCAGCCCGGAAAAGAGAAGGCTTTCGGGTGACCTAATTGCAGCCTTTCAGTATGTGAAGGAGCTACAGGAAAGACCACGAGGGACTTTTTACAAGAGCTAGTAGTGACAGGACAGGTGTGGAGTAACTTCAAATTGAGACTAGAATTAGATTAGGTTTTAGGAAGAAATTCTTCCCTGTGACGGTGGTGAGGCCCTAGCACAGGGTGCTCAGAGAAGCTGCGGCTGTCTCATCCCTGGAAGCGTTCAAGGCCAGGTTGGACAGGGCTTGGAGCACCCTGGTCTAGTGGAAGACTTCCCTGCCCATAGCAGGGGGGGCTGGAACTAGACGATCTTTAAGGTCTCTTCCAACGCAGGCCGTTCTACGATTCTATGATATTTCTTAATTTTAATTGTTGAAGTTTGTGACAGGTTACCCTCCCATTACCGGCCGAGGGTGAGAGAGCAGAGAAACTGCTGCCTTATAAAAGTCTTTTATTTCATAGTTCCATAGTTTTCTGAAGGCAGAGTCCGAGAGAGGGAAACATAATAAAAGCAACAACAGGCTAGCAAACAGAATCTTCTTCTTCTGTCTTCTGTTCTTCTGATGATGATGATGATGACTGACTGCCGATGACTGATGACTCACGACCCTAACTTACAGAACTACTGATTATATTTATTAATTGACCAATAGAGTTAACACACGATTCTAGTTTTCTTTAACCTATCCTACTCTAATTCTAATGATCGTAAGTCTTACATAGGTATTACATAGATTTGCGTATACAATTTCTGTCAGCTCTTATTGTTTATGTGAACACTCTGTCTAAAAAATGTGAACAATACAATTCTATCTATGTTTTGTCTAAAGTAAAGAAGTTCTGTGAAAGGGTAAAACTGCTGCAGTACAAACTATGTTTAAGGTCTCTGCTGCAGCTTTTCAACGTTTAAGGCACTTAACATAGATTTCTACTAAAGGTTAAAAATCTATATTTCTATTTCACTTTAATGTGACTTCATGTATCTTAACTTATTCAAAGGTTTTAATTCAATCTCTGTGCTTTGCCTTTCCTCTGGGCCTATGTCTGGAGGAATTCTCACTCCAACATTTAATAATCTCTCTGATTTTGGCCGAGTATTGCTTTAGGTTGATTGTACTCTATGCTTAATAAAAAAGGAAATTCAAGAGACAGAAGCAGTACTTGAGAGACTCAAACTAAACAAAGGTTTAGAATGAGATGCAAAACTCCCGTTGTAGATCACTGCATTGAAAATTACTCACACTACTGTGTTAGACATAGCCAAGTCTCTGCCTTTTTGATCTTTATCCAATTCTAATACTTACATACACACACACACACAAATGAGGGAAACATCTCAGCTATAATTCATCTGTATGCACAGAGTAAAACAGAAGCGCACAAGAAATTGTACGCAACAGAATACAGTGAAGCTGAATGATTCATGGGTCTGGAATAACCCTTTTTATCTCTAGGGGACTGAATTAGCCCATATTCACAGGATAGCTGCAAGGGTATGAGGCAGCAAAAGCCTGTGACTGGGCTTTGCACCCAATAACCAAACTGAGAAGCTGCTAGTATGCTGCCTATCAGTGAACAGAACTGCTCCTGCCATCGCAACCTCCAAGGTCAGAAACCACAGAAACTTTACCACCCCATCCCTATGTCCAGTGGAGAAGGTATCTCTAGACTCCAACCTATTAGGAAGATAGTGAGAGATGGGGAGCACAGTGCAAGAGACGTTTTTTAAGATGAGACAGATCCTCTACCCAAACTACCTCAAAGAATCAAGAATTGGCAGGTGTGCTCCCAGCACATACTCGGGAAGCCAGGCTAAACCACGTGAGCCTTCCGGTCAAATACAGCAGGTCAAAATTAGCAAGCAGCCTACGCTACCGGGGCAGAGGCTGAGACAACCTCAAGGCAGGAAGATCCATGCACAGGTATGGAAGAAACAGCCCAGGCTGTTACAGTAAATGACTTTTATTTTTTAAAAAATGAAATAACCGTGAACATATTAACAGGCCTGCAAGTGGCACTACAGTACAGCTGGAGATAAGGTCGATACATTTCCCCATGTACCCAGACAATGAAATCCATTGCATCAACGCTGACATTAGTAAATTCTGAATACAGTTCTATCAAGCAGGAACATTTTACTTAAAATAGTTCTGGACAAAGTTGACACCAAAAGTTAACTTTTCCTTCACTTTGGAAAGGATAGATATTTTATAGATGTTTTCAGGTAGCACTGGTATCGGGTGAATATTGCCTGCAGTCACCAGTAAAAGGAGAGATGTACAACATCTCCATGTGAGAACACAGTTTATACTCCTTTTTACTTCTCATTCCGAGGAAGCGGGGTGGCATAGAGAGAGGGGGGAAGATAGGTGAGGTAATATGGGCAAGGGAGGCGGGATGTCAATTTCTATTCGATTCTCCTTTGGCTGTTTTTGTGCTATTTTGGACTGCTTTCTAAAAATCACTTCTTGATTTTATTGAAAGGAAGACTAAACGTAATACACCTTTCCTTGAAAATCCAGGAACAATTGTGGTACTTCAAAAATACTAAAAAATATCTACTTTCATGAAATATTAACTGTTTCACTACAAACCTATTTTTTCACTAAATACACAATTCTCTTATTTCTGGAGTCTCCCAGGGGAAAAAAAAAAGTGGGTTCTCCCTTTAGTTCTGCAACTCTACAGCGTATAGAGAAACAGCTAGAAGAAGGGGAGTGCAGAGAATAGCTTTATCCTTTTCCTTGGCCTGTATCTCACACGGGAAGTTTGAATTCTGCAGTTGGGCTACTGTTGGTCACCTTCTTTCAGCAGCTATCAACCAAGTCTGCAGTAGCACAACCCACCTCCAGCACGTTCTGTCTAACTTTGTGGAGACTAACTAGGCATGAGGGAAAAAACATCCACACTCTTTATACCATTTGTAATCATAATATGCAGGAACACCAAGTGGTTTCCATGTTCTTTCAATTTGCAAAAGGCCACAGGAAAGGGACATGGCACCTTTTAGAATCTGGAAATTCTGCATTTAACAGTGCGACCTTCCATTAGACCTTCAGTGTTGAGGCAGCGTAGAAAACAGTGGCTGAAGAGTGTGTGTAATACTGACCACACCAGCTCTCAGTGAGAAGCCTCCGCTCCGGCAGAGGCAGTCGCGTGCAGTCCCTGTATATACCATGAGCAAAAGGCTTCCTTGACAGGGCATTTGGAATTAGCGATCCCTACGATCTAGCTAGTTTGGATTCATGAGCTTTCAGCGTGCCAACAGCATCTTTCACTGCATGGTAGATAATGTTCTTCACCTGCAACAGGAAAAGAAAAAAAAAAATCAACTTCTACAGACTAACAAGGAGAGTCTTACGTACCTACGCAATCAACTTTGACAGCTGAATTTGTAATAGTTAGCAAGCATACACAAAATATATACTTTTTTTGCTTCAGGATATCAACAGCACAAATTTTAACTGTCACAGATGACAAGTATTTTAGACACCTGCACTGATTTATTAACTCATTTTCTGGTCACCCAGCAACATAGATTTACTCGCGTTATTTTAAGATAATTCCTTCTTCTGTGACAGCTAGGAGGAAGTGCGCTATGAAGTTATATACGTGAGTTTGTTTTGAAAAAGTCCTTGTGATCCAAGTCACTTACAGATTCGCATGAATTGAATCTAAAAGATGCAAGAAAATCATACGGTCTAATCCTATGAAAATTAAGATGATGCAACAAATCATCCTGTCGTCTTTGCACGGAGGCTAGAAATTTTTCAGATTTGTGAATCTTGCACAAAGACAAGCACGAGATGAGAAATCCACTAGTACTCACTGCCATCTCTTTCACAGTTACCTATTTAAGAATCAAAGCTCTGTCTTGTTTCTTATTTTTTCTGTTTATTCAAGTTTATTTGAATTCCGTTTCCAGGTGTTGAATGGAAGAGTTTCACCTCCTAAGTGAGTAGCTCAATTTCACTTGCTCAACTAACTGCCAAGCACCATAATCTTTTCCCAATGTAAACATGACCTCATTTTTTGGTATCATTTATGCGTCTGTTATTGTCTCTGTGTATTTTTAATACATAAAAATACAGACAGAGGTTTAAATAAAAATATACATTCAAAATGACAAAACATAAAAAAGTCTGAGAGAAATACAACCAGTATTCATTTTCACAGGAATACCGAGTTGTACTTTGTGGGTTTTTGTTTCTTGGTTTTTTTTTTTAGTAACAAGCATTATTCATTTGCAACCTCTTAAGTTACAGAAACACTTCGACACTTGTATCATCGCTGCTGAGGAAGTACAGTGTCAGAAGCCAGAATGAGAGTTGATCCTACTTCTGCTTTCCTTTATAATCCCATGAAAATCCACCTAGAAATTTATAGCAAACTTTCACTGAATTGGTATTAGAGAATTAACATGGTAGATTCTGACATCCGTGGGTGGCATCCTGGAGACTGACTATATATTGTGTACTTACTTTGATGAGGACAGCCATTCTGCAGATCTCCGCCCTCCTTTCTTTTACATGTACGTCATTACTGACACACAAAAAATGCTGACAACAAAATTTGCAAACTGAGCAGATACTAATGCTTCAGAAGCGGTAGACAAAATTCAACAAGATCTCTCTCTGTAGAACTTACTGTCTTATATCCAGTGTACTTCTGTACCTATTATGTTCTGTGCATAAGTATTAGCTGAAGTAGTCACACTTCCTCAAACCAAAACACATTTAATTTTAGGACTAACATACATTGGATAAGACCTTTAAGATCATCGAATCCAACCACAAACCTAACACTGCCAAGTCCACCGCTAAACCATATCCCTGACTTAAACCAGCCTTCGCTTTCAGAGGAGTTTTCCTTTAGGCAATAAGGAAACAAACGTAAGTGTATTAGGTCAAATAAACATCTCTCTTCAAAACAAAGCACTGCTCTTTCCTTTTTAATAGTGTTTTTTTCTTCTGGTCTGCTTTGCTGTCATTAGGATTCAGCCATTCAAAAACTTACTAATACCAATGCACGCATTAGTCTAATACGGGGAAAGTTCTCTGGAAATGCAGAAGTCTATTACTAATTTTTGTTTACGTAATACCGTAGACAGAAGTAGTTAAAAATTATGTACCTATCAAATGAGAACCTCCAGATTTGTGGGAAGTTGTTACTCTTTCCTTAGCCATACATTTCTAGTACTGAACAAAGCTGGCAAAATACAGGACATATTTAGTGTTTACTGACATAAAATGGTTACCTGCAGTTTATCCTCGTGGTTTGTATGAGTATTAGACAGGTGCCTGAACTCCTGGGTCAGACGGAAGCAATGCTTCACATGTTCGGGAGATACAAAATCTTCTGCCACTTTAATGCAGCTGTACAAATTATGGACCTGAAAACCGGTATCAAATGACTGATATATCAAGACAATGAACCATACAAAACAAAACAAAGAAAACACCAAAATGAAAACAAACAAACAAAACTCCATACTCTGAAAGAAACGACGACAACAAAAATCACCAAAAACCAAACCCCCCAAAAACCCCAATACCCCCCCATATATTTAGGCTCTGCCGCACTTACTCATCGGAAACAGAAACTGACAGAATTGTATCTAATACTAAAACCAGAACAAAATACATGACATCTAACAGGTTCCCTGTTCTCCTGTATACATTAGCGTTCTCTAAAGCAAGTTCTCTTAACCTTTGAATTTGCTTTCCTTGGCTGAAGTTTCACTAAACAGAAATGTTTTCCCTCCACTCGTCCCAGCTTCACACCCCCCCCCCCCCCCCCCCCCGGTAATTTCATCACAGTTACGTACACGTCATTCAGATATTTACGTAACTTTTAGTCACCCCCCCCCCCCATATGTAGAAATGCATATGTAGAAAAAGAAATCTTAAGTGAGAGATATTAATTACCAGTTATTTTCAAGCTGCAGTTCTGTTATGCCTCAAATTCAATTCTATTTGTCAATATGGCCTAAAGTTGGTATAGTTACCTGATGGGGTGCACCCGCAGGAATGAACACTGCGTCGCCGAGAAACTGCACTATTGCCCAGCCTTGCACGCCATGCTCATCATATAGTCTCTTACGTAAGGTCTGGTCCAAGTACCAACTTTGGTCATGAATGGGGTCATGATCTGGAGGATTTTCTTGGCCTTGTTCTTCTCCAACCTAGGGCCAAGATATGGGGTGGAGGGAAATCATGACACAGCATCTTGATATTGCTGGCTCACAAAATGGTCTGTATCAAAATCCATAACAAACTATTTCAAGGTAGAACACTATTTTCCTTAAAGTCATTTAGGTCTTAAATAGCAGCGTGCATTAGTATGAAGATTCTAGACCAGGCTGAAAACCTGGAAACATAGTAACTATTAATGCCCTCAAAGACAGAAGTGCAATACCTATGCACTTGATGTTGACAGCGATTTGTATCATTCAGCTGATATATAAGCATGCTAGTCAAGGAACCTCATAAGCTCAAGCTTTCTTTGTAACCAGAGTACCTTCCGGAGAAGTTCCCGTATCTTTTCAGCATCCTTGGCAGCATAGATGTGCCACAGTGCTCCGGGTTTCTCTCTTCCTTCGTGGATTCGCTGCTTTGTTACATCATCAGCATCTCCCTCATCAATTGTTTTCAGAACTTCTGAAAGGGGAATCCATGTAAAAGCAGTATGATTACAACGCTGCTCATTTTTGACACAGAGAAGAGGAAGGAGCATTTTGAGTCACTAAATTCAGTCACACTGCATCTGCTGCATCATACAGTGCCCTTCCTAAGCCCATCCACCTTCATTTTAACAGAATTCAGGGAATGTGTCAATTGACAGCTAATCACAAAGCTCAGTCGTGAATTTAAACTGAGCTACAATTATTCAAATACAAGGAGAAGAAAGGGTAACAAGTTACTCTTTGTTCTCCTTTCTTCAGGAACGTACCTAATTTCTAGCAAAACTCTGCCGCTCCCACAGTTGTAAACTAATGAAGCATTACTGCACTTTTGATTATGTGCTGCATATATAGCAAACTGCCTTGTATACTTGAATTATATATCATAGATATGACAAGCTTAAACAATAAAAGACGCAGTCTTCTTACTCACACACGCAATTGATTTTTAGTGTACTGAAAACAGCTTTCCTCAAGCATTACCATCATCATGGGTCCCTTCCCCAACAGGAATCCCAACATACACCATGACGTTAACAGCATCAGACACGTCCAAGTGCAGGTTTGTGGTACCAACTCGTCTGTCTTCTGCAGTAATTAAGCCTGTAATAGAGTGCAAAATAAGATCAAATTCTGTGACTAATCTCTTATAGAAATAACCTACCCGAAAAATCTGTCTAGAATGCTAACTTTGTACGGCAACGAGAGTAGAAACCAAAGTCAAACAGCAACTGAAGTAGGTATATTCACGTCCTGTGTAGCATAAGTAAAAAGTTTACCGATAACAAGCATTTTAATCTTACAGGAGACAGAAGTAGCAAACCTTCTACTACTACTAGAAGTAGTTTACTGTCAACACTGCCTCCACAAGGTCTGATACAAAGGAAAATAAAACTTTGACATTTAAGAAAAATTCAACAAAATTAATCCATCCCTTCCACTGATAGCAACTAGCAACATACAGAAACAAGTCAGCAGTGACCGATTACGTTCCTTCTTGCTGCACTCTTATTTACGCATTGCTTGGTTACATTATAAGCTCTTTCGCGTACAGACTCCTTCGCTCAACTTACATGTCTAGTAAAATATAAAGCAATACACCAAACCCTGTTAAATACTGGAGTAAGCTCAATTTGCTGAAGCTGCAACACCCTATTTAACTTTTATTTGCGATGTTGTACCGCTTAAAAAAAAAAAATCCAAAATAACACCACATCTCTTTCTCAGAACTGCAATATGTTGGCTTACGGCTTAAGTCTAACCCACATTTGGTTACTGAGATACAATATTTTTTAAATGATGAAACAATGAAAAATCTTCCATGCCCTTGGGTGAGTTGTTACTGTAGGTGTAACAACAATTGGAATGCGAAACCTTAAAAAACACTGCACCTGTCTCGCCAATATTCAAAGAGAACTACGTAAACTACATTAGGGTAAGTTTGCTTCCACACACTTGCTTTTCAAGATGACTGCAGCTTTTTCCTTATCAGTATCACTTGACATTTTACGGTATATACAAAACACAACTACTTTATATGTTATTTATCTTATTCTAAAGCTGCAAAAGTATGCGCTTCCAAATCAATCAGTAATTTAAAAACACCCCGTAACAGTCATTTGTTTTAAGTTAAAAGTCTACAAAACCTGTTTTGGGCCATGACCTCAAAGTCAGTACATTCAGGAACTAAAATAATTCAAGCTGGCGCGCTTTTTTGTTCATGCGTCCTCCACACAGCTATATTACAGTCATTAGAAAACAATTAATACAAACATGTAACGCTTCACGGCCACCATGTAGGCTATGTGCTCGGATAGATGCTATTTACCTGCTAAATAATTAGCCTTAAGAGGACAAACTATCCAATTCAGGTAGCCGAACACGGTGACAGTTTTGTTTTGCATATTGTCTGTGGTCTGTTTTATTAGACACAGATTAAGAAAATTACAGCTCTGGTTGGAAACATGACTGCACAGGCTGAAGTGCCCAGAAGGTGGGTAATTTTCCTCTTAAACACATCAGCTGGTGTCAAAAAGATGCTAACTTCTCCTTGAACTCTGTGTTGGTATTATGCCTGTTAAATACATTAATAATTGCTTGGAAACTTAACTTACTGTATGTACATCTCTTGGATATACAAGGCAGAAAAGGGCACATCTGACAGACAGAGGACTAACGTAAGAATAGATTGCAGGACTAAATGGAAAAAAAAAAGTAACAGCAGGCTCTAGGATAAGCGCAGAGTTTTGACTAATGCCACAGCCTTGTATTTGCCCTAAGTATAACAAAGAGTCACAAAACCCAGCATCTGCAGCACTATACTCACATACCATAGGCATTGTACATTTTGGGACCCAGGTCAGGACGGACAAAGTAGCTTGGCAGCCTAGAAGCCAAATTCAGTCTGCCATCTCTCTTGGTATATTCAGGAAGAGGAAGATTTTCCATCAAGTCCTCAAACCTGAAGAGCAAAGAGAGACAAAGGCAGGTTATCCTCCCGTAGCACCTACAGCCGTCCTGTCAGCACCGATACTAAAGGTTACTTACCTCGTAGGCATCATATCTCTGAAGTCCTCCCCTGGAGGCCAATCCTTTAACTTTAGTACCATTGGCTGACCATCATCTGACCTAAGCCGTTCTGCAAGAAACAAATTCAGATTTCTTCATGTAATATCTTTTTACCACACCCCACTACCTTGTTAAAGCTGTAAGGATTTTTGCACCTCTTACAGTGCACAGCAGAATGGATCCTGGTTTTGTTTTGGGCTTCCAAGCATTATCATAGCATGACCCACAGCAGTTTAACAAGTATGTATATTGATAGATATAGATATAATTACCTACAGCACAAGTTTGACAGATCTTGCATAGCTGCTAAGTTTTAGACTTTTTTATTCGGCTTCAAAAAAAGAGCCTTTCCAAAGCATTCTTCCTTACTCCTTTTACCGAAGTCTAAGGGAGTTTTATCTTTAATTTCAAGGGAAGTGGTACTTCTATAAAATAAAAGTTACTGGTTTTGGTTCTGAAATCAACCTTAACTTCAGTGTAAAGCAAGAAACCATGGTACACCACATTCCAAAAAAAGCTAAAGGGCAGATAGTCACAAAAGAAGACAGCCTTTAGTTTTTTTAATTCTTCTTTGCTAGAGGCACTCAAATTAGCAGACTGCCAAAACCAAACATTCGTTCTTCACTTTAAGAGTTTTACACGAGTCCTGACTGGAAACAGAAAGCCGGCAGCACAGAAAGATGGCATTACATATGCAACAGTGGATGTACGCTATGACAGCACTGACCGTATCAACTGTTGTTTTACCTCAGATCTCAGGGCTACGAGAATCTATCTGGAGGTGGTACACGAGAAGCTTAGAACTCAGTGTAACATTTAGAGAAAAACAAAGTTCACTCTTCTACCAGATTTTTCACAACTCTTCACGAAGCCACCAACAAAAAACAAGGTGTACAGCAGTCTTAACAGTTTAGCATCCGCATTTCCCCAGAGAGTAACACCCTCCACTGCTTCCCGCCTTACCAAGGATTGTCAGCCAAACCGATCTAGCAGAGCTCCTGACAGCATCAGAAGTGAAAGCATATCTAAGAAATTAGGACTTGGAGACCTGCGAATCACATCTGTGTGCCACATATCAACGGGCTACAGAAGAAAGCCTGAGTTTGCAACATAAAAAACTACTTTATTGAAATTAAAAGGAATTAAGAACTGCAGATATGTAAACTGAAGTGACCGACTGAAAGATAACAAACTTTGATAAGCTACAGATTTTAGAGAGGCGAGTGAACTGAAAAGCTCAAGGACTTGAATTTAAAGATGTTTCACAACTTCCCATCTTCAAGATTTTGAACTCATCAAGGATCTTTGTTCTAAACAAGAAGCATCTTGTAGGGAGGCTATTCAGAAAGGACAGAGTGAAGAACTACCTGGATGAAAACATACAGATCTGACAAATTATATGAAACTGGACAAAGCCCAGAAAATATCTGATCAGCAAAGAAAAGCAGGTGTAAGACGGATCGAAACAAAAAGTCGGACCTTTCAAAAGTCCACTTTAAGCCCAAAAGTATTAAAAGAAACAGCAAAAGATTAAAATTAATTAGAATAAAGTATCTTATAGAATAATCTCAGTAACACCTCCAAAGTCAGTGGCTGTTCTACATCTCTTTGGTAACTTAAAGACAGGGTAGGAGACAGCCACGTATTTCAAAAATTTAGAATTCATGCAATGCAGAGACGTCAGAGGCATCAGGTAATTTGCCAACAGTTTTCGTAAGAATTAGCGCATGAAATCTCCGGACTAGCAGCAAATAATACTCCTCTATATTAGGGATTGAACATGGCTGAAAAAACTCTAAATAAAATGTATTTAAAAGAAACTATCAAGAGCAATAAGGTTTTCCAACCCAGGTCACTAATATTTCTCATGTAAAGTGTTATAAAGGCATTGTCTGAAAGAAAAACAAAAGCTGATTTTGCTGAAAGGAGCGTATCTGCCTGAAGACAAACTACAAGTAATATTTCTCAAAGATAACTTGACCCATAAAAATTCACTCTTTTCATGAATGATCCCAGCACAGAAGTGAAGAGTTTGTGAACTCTCCCAATTACTGTCAGTACACAAAGACCACACCATTATATCCTCCTAGGCCATTTATTTCTGATTAATAACAAAACCGGTATGAAATTTAACAGTACAAAATACGATACTCTGTACTAACCATATTAAAAAACAAGTCAAAAGCTGGGAGTTCTTTGATTGGAAAATGACTAGGAAGTGAATATTCTTCGTCTACAAATCAATCATTTCACTGACTGTTGAACGAACATTCCATCAAGTCATCCAACAGTTCAACATTTCCGCAATACGCACGTAGCAATAAATACAGAAAACACTTTTTACACAACTCCAAAGTCAGCAACATTGCAATGAACCACTACAGCTCTAGCATCTGTAACTGTAAAACCACTCAGATCTAGTTATATACAATCTAAAACGGAGCAGTCTGCTTTTCTCTTAAGCAGAAGGTCTTTAACCTGGCCAGTTATGTCCCCAGAAATTTTAGCTAGTTAGTTTCCCCATTCACATTTGACGGAAGGTTTCCTCAAAGAAGAACTCAAGCATTAAATAACATGTTATCATGTGAAGCACGCTTATAGCATTGCTATTTGTAATACATATAAATTTGTATTTGCACTCACAGATGGTCTACTACAAAAAGAATTTGCAATGTCAAGTTTACTTGACTGATGTATTCCACCGAGTCCAAGTTTTAGTATCAAAAGTCTCAGTCTGTTTTAGCTCTGCAGGTTCTCTTTAGTTTTACAATAAAAATTGAGATTGAAAGGAGAGCAAGGGTAGACATATTACTTACCGTCTTAATAACGGTAACTCATGATTAATTTCACTGGGAAAAGTTAAAAAAAAAAAAAGTAGTTTCCCATGAAATGGATCATTTTTTGACACATGAAAGTAACACACACCAATACATTGCAGTAGAGACAGTTCTTTTGGGCAGTCCTGCCCTAATCTTCAATAAAGCATTTTCTACGGTATGCTACATGTAAGGAACAATGGCTTCTTCGAATGAGACCGATAGGTATTCGGATTTTTTCTTGATTTATTTTTTAGGAAAACAGGTGGAAAACGAAGAGTTGAAGATAGCAAGACAGACCGCTCAGTTAAACTAGTCAGCCATAAATATTACTTACTAGATATTATCTCAAAGCCATCCCAGAAGTCACGTACTTTCACGTCTGAAATTATGGCACAGTTCCTGCAGTTCACCAAATCTACATCTTGATCTCCAAATTCCAGGCTGAAAGCTTCTGGTTTCCAAAGCTCTGACTTCAACTTCTTATGGACACCAGATACCAGCACGGGCTGAGAATACAAAGATGAATGCTTACTCCACCATAACCAAATTTCTTATGCATGCAGCCAAATTTTCTTAAGAGAGCCAAGACTCCTGGCTACCACCATACAAAAGACACCACAAATCTATTTTCATCCATGCCTGGTTTTTGTGCATCGAGCAAATAACCAGAGTCAAGGCAAACTTTAGTTCCACGCCACGTGCATCTGCCTTAGAAGTGGCGTTGGATTAGACTTGCCAAGACAAGTGCATCAGGTCTCCACGGCATGGTGTTGGCAGCAGGCGTAGGCTCTGTGAGAGGAGGCCGGGAGCTGCCCCATGGTGGACACAGATGGTTCCACCTGGCTCAACAGACCCATCGCTGGCCAAAGTTGAGCCCGTAACTGATGCTCGTGGCATCTCTGTGATAATGAGAAAGGGTAAAAAGTTCTCCACAGCTGCTGCGTGCGTGTGTGTGAGAGAGAGAGAGAGACGGGGACACACATGACACACGGACGGCACGCAGGGGGAAGGGAGAGAAACAACTCTGCATATGCCAAGGTCCGTGACGGAGGAGGAGCTCGCAGCCCATCAAAGAGCACGGTGAGGCAGGCTGTCCCCCTGCAACCTGTGGACGACCACGGTGAAGCAGAGATCCACCCGCAGTCCACAGAGGATTCTGCACTGCAGCAGAGAGATATTCCCTGGAGGAAGCTGCAGTCCATGGAGAGCCCCATGCTAGAGCAGGCTCTGGGAGAAGCTGTGGGGAGAATCCCACAAATAAGCAAACTTTCTGGCAAAAACTGTGCCCACTGGAGACCCGCACTGGAGCAGCCCAGGAGACGACTCCTACTGGAGCCATTTGTGAAGGATAGTATCCTGTGAGAGGAACTCCACACTGAAACAGTGGGAAAGTGTGAGGAGAAAACAGCAGCAGACACAGCATTATGAACTGACCACAACCCCCATCATCCCCCCTGTGTCACTCCAGGGATTGTGGGGGTGAGGGGGTAGAATAGTCAGAGATGAGAGAGTAAAATTGAGCCTTTAAGAAAAAGATGAAGTGGGGGGGAGAGGTAAGGTATTTACTGATTTGTCTTTCTGTTCTACCATCCTACTCTATTTTTAATTGGCAATAAATTCAACTCCTTTATCACAAGTTAAACCTGTTTTGCCCATGACAGCAATCACTAAAGGATCTCTCTGTCTTGACCCACAAACTTCTTCACCTGATTTTATTCCCCTGCTCTGTTGAGAAGGGGGAGTGAGAAAGCAGCTGGGTAGAGGGGTCTGGCAGCCAGTGTCAATCCACTGCCACTACCTGTGGCAGTACAGGAGGTGTAGAATCCCACCACCTGTCATTTTTCTTAAGCACACATGCAACTACCACTAGAAACAGCAGCTGTAGTAAAGCCTTCTCATGTGAAGTTTTTGTCTTTTAATATGAATTGTTAAACTAGTTCACTCGTTATTTATGTATAATCACAGATCAACATTAATTCCGTAGGACAAAACCAGGTAGCGGAAAAAAGGCTGTTCACTTGCAAAAAGGGTTTTAAGATGTTTAGGCTAATGACGTACATATATTCCACACAGATATTTCAGTGGCCTCTCCCCAAAAACACTCAAAGCATTTCCTAAACAGACAACAATTTGGAAAGGCATACCAGACAATCCTATCAACGCTGCCAAAACCTTTTCAGTTCCTCTCAACCTGCCGTATCAAAAGAGAGTTACCAAACTTGAGAGAAAATGAAGCGGGTACGAAGCTAATTTGCACACAGACTACTCCCACCCAAAGAGCTTTAGCTTTAGTAACTGCTGCCTACATTCAAATGGCAGTTCCCATGTCTACGCAAGTTTGAATTAATTCCAAGCGGTGCCCTTACACATTAACAATGATCTCATGGTGGGTCTTGGTTTATTCACATGAGGAGCTCAATGCAACCCTGAGAAGCACAGACGTCCCTAGATGTAGTATCAGTGCGTTAGGCAAAGATACCTACAGAGCAATATACAAGCAACTCTAAAGTTATGCTGCCTAAAAACACTCCAGTAACTAACTGCCCAATTGTTGGGGTGGATGAGCTGGCAGCGGTAGAAGCTGGGATGCCAGAAAACCCTGGTCCAGGAGATCCCCTGCGCTGGTGAGTCAGCTCAGAGAACAAATAAGCTCCCCCTGCTCGAGTTACAGAGAAAGACTTCTCCCATCAGGCAGTACCTGTCTGGTACCTGGTCCCCCACTCCGCCCCTTCCCTCTCCCCATTGGTTGTTGTATCCCTCTGCCTTCTCCCTGCCCCTTGCCCCCAGGTAATTGGTCGCTGGTGTTTTGCCAGCCCTTTTTCTGTTATCCCTTATAAGCTTGTACACGAGGCCTGCTCGGCCTCTTCGCCTCTGACCCCTTCAGAATAAACCTTTCGGAACCCATGCAGAGAACCCTCCACGCTCCTTGCTCCTAGTAACATATGAGCTATCTGGCTTGGGTGCAGGGCTGTGTCTCAGTGCCAACCGTCGGCACGGGGGCTAGGAAATCAGCCTGCTAGGTGCCGAGCTGCACCCCCAGGGCATCCCTTGCAGGGGATGCTTTCGGGTTAAAGCGGCGATTTCAGCAACCCCTCAGTACCCCGCATCACCCAATGGCCCCTAAAAGGCCTAGTTTCAATTTTAGTCCCTAAATGAGGACAACTATTGGTTCAGAAATGAACGGAACAAAAACCCAACTCCGGGGATAATGGAAATGGACTTGGTTTTCAAATACAATACAACATAGCCACTAAGTTCTAGAAGACAGCAATGAAACCTCAACTCCAAGAGAGTGAGATTCAGGAAAACAAAAAAGGGTTGTTACTTTATTCATGTCAATTTCAGGGGAACGAAAATAAGCAAAAAAACCCACAGAAACATTTACATTGGAAGTGACTACCCTCACACTGAAAAAGAGTATTTTCTTGTGTTGAGGCTGAACTTCCTGCACCCGCTCCCACTTGTCCTGTCAGTGAGCATTGACAAGAAGAACCTGGCTCCCTCTTCTTAGGATTTCCTCCCCACACTCTCCTGAGCCTTCTGTTCTCTAGGCTGAACAGTCCCAGCTCGCTCAGCCTCTCTTCATCTAAGTGATGCTCTAGTCCCTTCATCATCTTTGTGACCCTTCGCCGGGCTTCCTCTAGTACGTCCATGACTCTTTTGTACTGAGGAGCCCAGAACTGGACATGTTACTCCAGGTGAGGCTTCTACCAGTGCTGAGTAAACGGGAACCATTGCTTCCTTTGACTTGCTGACAACTCTCTTTGTCATGAGGACACATTCTCGGCTCGTGGTCGCTCCCTTGGCCACCGGGACCCCAAGACCCTTCTAGGCAAAACTACTTTCCGAACGGTTGCTCCTCAGCAACTGCTGCAGCACGTTATTCTTCCTTGATGCGCAGGACATTACATTTTCCCTTGCTGAACATCACCAGATTCTTCTCAATCCAATTCTCCAGCCTGTCCAGACCCTCTGAATAGCAGCACAACCATCTGCTGTATCAGTCATTCCTCCTAGTTTCGTATTGTCTGTAAACTTGCTGATGGTCTATGAACCCTATCCCATCTAGGTCACTAATGAAGCGATAAATACTACTCACCCCAAAAGTAACTCCCTATGATATACAGCTAGCGACAGTGCTCTCACATGTGGCATTTCGGTCAGTTTTAAGTCCATCACACTGCTCACTTACCAAATCTGTACTTTACTTTGTCTGATGACATTATGACGGTGTAAAAAGCCTTTATTACAGTTAAGATATAAAACATCCAGTACTTTCCCTTCATCCACCAAGCCAGTCATCTCATCACGGAAGGCTACAAGGCAGGTTAAGCATGATTCGACCAGTATTCCCAGGCTCCTCTTCTCTTCATGACCCCATATCCCCATGGGGTTCTTCCAAGCAAGTATCTGAAAAGGTGAAAGTCTGCTCTCCCGAAGCCCAGATTTGCGATCGTGATTTTTTGCTTTGCTCCCTCCTCTCAGAATCTTGATCTGAATGCCACCATCTAATAGTCACTGCAGCCAAAGGTGCCCCGCATCTCCACATCAACAACCAGTTCTTCCTTGTGTGGAAGCACAAGGTCCAGCACAAGCACCCTGCCCCAGCCGTTTCCTTGATCAGCTGTCTCAGGACGTTGATGCCAATGCACTTCAGAAAACTTCAGGATTGCCTGTGACCTGTTGTGTTGTTCCTCCAGCAGGTATCAGGGTGGTCCCAACGAGGCCCAGGAAATGTGAACACGGGGCTTCCTCCGGTTTTCTGAAGATGGCCTTACCGCTTTTTTATGGTCAGTTGGTCGGTAGCAGACACTCGCTACAATGTTGTCCATGTTACCCAGCTCACTAATCCTGGCCCATAAGCTCTCGAAAGGCTCATCATCAGTTCCTACACAATTTCATGCATTCTAGTTTCTTCCTCACAAAACCAGCAATGCCGTCTCACCTTCCTGGCCCGTCATCCCTGCCTTGTCCTTCCTGAACAGCCTGTACCTATTCCTTCCCACACTACAGCTGCATGAGCTATCCCACCACTTCGTCATACCAATGAGACCACGGTTGTGCAACTGCACACTAATTTCTCCTGTTTGTTCAATGTGCTGCACGCATTAGTGTACAGGTACTTCAGAAAGACACCCAGTCACGTTGATTTCCCAGAAACAGTATGAGAGCTTTCTTCACAATGCTGTGATGCATACAGATCTTTACTTACACGCATATGCTTGAGGTGGACATCTTTTATCCTTGGTTTCTTAAGTATGAGATTACCCCTGTTCACTTCACCTCACGCTGCTTGCTTGCCAAACCAATCAACTAATTCTTTCCTTGATCACTGGTCATACTCTTCCTCCCTTGCTTGTGCTTATAGCTCTCCTAATAAGTTTGGCCAGCCTGTTGGCAAAAATACTTTTTTTTTTTTTTGCTTAGGTGGATCCTATCTCTTCCAAGTAATCGTCAATCCTCAAAGAAGTTCTCATGATCATAAAACCCTCCTGGTTAAAACCAGCTGTACAAACAATGGTTGACGTGCGGGATCTGTCCGCTCCACTACCCCTCACTGGCAGGAGTAAGAAAACCATGAGGGCTCCACAGCCTCGATTAATACTCCCAGAGCCATACAGCCACTCTTGATACTGTCCTGATCTACCCAGTAGTACCATGTGTGCCAATACAGAAAAGCAGAAGAGGGGACATGTTTGAGGGACAGATAAGCTTTGGTAGTCTCTCCACTACGTCCCAAATGTGAGACCCTGACAAGCAGCAAACTTCCCTAAGATAACAGTGCAAATACAGCAATCTCAAATCTTAATATACTTCCTCATCCCAGCAAAAATGGGAACATTTAGGCAAGAAAAAAAGTTTAAGCATATTCTACAACAAACACTAGGGATTACATATGAGTAAAATAGCAATACCTTCCACAGGATGTGTAGAAAGGACTGCCTGGTAGACTTTAAGCTGATGGATAAACCAGCTGTCTTCAGTACAGAAAAATAATGACATTTTGATCCCTGCTGTATTCACTTGACCACTCGTAAATAGCAATTAAAAGAAACCCCAAAACAACCAAACTACTTAACTTGTAGAACCCTTCTTGCTATTAAGCAGCAAATTTGCCATGGAAGAAAGTATTCTCTCTAGTGAGAACACAGACAGGGCTCCAAGATAAACGGACAGTGGACTTCCCTGGTAGACATCTTCTACCAAATCTGCTCTCAAACTACAGGGAGATAACAACAAAGTAAAAAATCTCCAGTACTGTATCAAATTTTCAGTGTCTCAAAAAAGAGAAATCCTAGCATGAAAATTCAGAAAATATCAGGTTGCTATAGGATGAGGATCCTAACAGTATCCCCAGATGAGCAACAACCATTTTCAGGAAAGCAAAATGCTCTTGAAAAACAGCTTCAGCAAGAATTAATCTTATGGTCTTTCAGTGAATTCTGGGATAAGACAGTTTAACTTATTTCTGACAATTTCTAAGACAAAGGATTAAAAAAATGTTGCTCTTTTTGAGTTACACTGAAAGAGTGACATTTATTATCTAAGCAGTAAGGGAAAAGAATTTTCTCTTTTAACAGTTTGGGATGCCACCATTGCCAAGATCTTTATATGGCACAGATCCAATGTCTAGTGTGCATTTGTTGTGCTGGGGAGGGTGGATAAGGGTTTTTTTCCAAATAACGTTTTCAAAACCACAAAACAGGAGGAGGATTTGAGGAATGGTGGTAGAATTAACGTTCTTTCACTTCACTTTTAAAGGTGCAGCTGGGATGTACAGGAGGATGTAAGCCAAGGAAGAACTCTGACAGAGCAGTTTCTTGAGAGTTACTGCTTGAAGAAATTCTGTTTAAAATAACCTTGTTGAGACATTAGCGCCTGCCTAGGTCACGTGCTCTCTCTTATACAGGAACAAGGGAGGTCGTTCAATTCCTTTCCATATTTCAACCGAAAACTCAAATGACTGCAACACCACCTAGAGGATCGCTGAATGAGCACAGGACTTGCCCGGTCTGTTCCTATTCAAGGGGTCTTCTGAATGATAAAATGATCCAAAAGCATCAGTGGCGCACGCCTTGGGGCACGGCCTAAAACAGTGGGTCACAAAGAGTACACGAGCGTGGCAGTTGTATCCAGAGCCTCAGAGTGCGCACCGACTTGGATGGTGATGCACACTGCAAGCTACACATGGGCCACGAGATCGGTAATCACATCTCTAGACTCCATAAGCAGTCCCTCGAGGCTCTTTACCAGTCAAGGACCCCAAGGTCACAAGCAGCATCTTGCATACGGTGATTAACCAGTCTCATTGGCAGAGAAACTGACATGCATATTTTTTGTAGGCATTCCCAAAACACTTAGGATCCTCCTAAGAGAGACAGTAGTATTTCCTGACAGAAAGTGTTGAGAAAGTTATCAAAGTATACTAACCGGAAACTAAGCAGCTCTTTGCAAAGAAAGGCAGATGATGGACATCACAGCACTGCAAAAGAATGATCTGAAATCCTTGGTAAATCAGAAAAATATAACAGGATGAAAAATAAAAAAAATAAAAGGAGACTCCTATGCACACCAAAAAAGTCAGGACAGGAGGATAACTGCACTTAGTGGGAAGCTGGCAATGAAGTTTCTAGTCAGACAAGCGAGGGTGTGCCGCACAATACCTTCCTCCAAGTATTAGGAGCTGGCCAGAAGAGTCACGGGGAAGAAGGGAATGTGGCTGGTGGCACAGCAATCATCTTCGCAGTTCTCATGCCTACGCGCTAGTTGTGCTTGTGCCCAGGGAACCCAGAGGATGTGCAGTTCCATGGGACAGGCTACACTTAAATGGAAAGTACTGTACTTCTGTCAGGAATAGACTCCGAGTGCCAAGAGGTACATGCAGCCTGTTCCTCCACCCCACCTCAGCATCTCGTGAAAAACCACAAATAAGTATGGAATGCGACTGCCAAGCGCGTTCTGTAATAACTCTACGCTATAATAACATTAGCTGACAACACTAATAACAGACTAGCTGACAACGAGCACTTTCTCCAGAAAAGATGATGAGGGACCTAATGGTCTAGCATCGATGCTCTCAATTCTGAGTAGTTAGTGAAGATAACTGTGTCAGAGGCAACTGTAGAAGCAAGTGTCAAGAATACAGTTTGAACAGTGATGGGCCTCATCCTCTGCTAGAGCTGTGGGTGCACTTCCTTTGCAGCAGCAATTACCCACCCATTTTTTAAGATTCAGCTTGTCTGACCAGGCTGATCTTACCGATTCTCTGGAGAAGTCTAAGCTGCAGCACTACAGACCGAGATCTGAAAAAGTGGCTATGCTGAGAGCAGGTCCAAGGTACAGTCCGTTGTCTGAAGGCCTAAGTGCTTAATGGCACCTCAGACAACCCATGAGAGTGCTCCCGGCATGAGTTGCTGAGTCTAGAAAAATACTTGGGTTCCCACTGGCTGTAGGGCTCAGGGTGAGGGACAGTATGAAGTATACCCAAAATGCAGTAGATTACTGCATTCAGCATTTTTGGTTTCGCACATGCTGCATCTGGAAGGAATGGACCTTTCCCTGAGGCTATAAAGCATCAAGTGTGGGGTAAATGCTAAGGTATACACAGGAAATCAGAGTGGATTCACTACCGGGCCGTAGTAGAGCAGAGCAGGTTCAGCACAAAGCACACTACAACTAAAAAGGCTGTCACAGCAAACACTCTCATGATGGTAAGCCGAGAAAAGCTCAATATGCAAGAGCACATGGGCTCAAGGCTCACTCTATAGCATTGAGTGAACAGGGCTGCTGTGTCCCCTGTTTAAAAAGCTACAGTTGAAATATTCATTCACTATATTCACTCAGGAAAAACTGGCCAAAGTTTGAATAGACTGTTCTTACCAAGGTACAGACTGCAATTTCAGGACACTCATAAGCAGCAAGGGTTGGATACTCATCACCTACCTGGCCTTGTTTCCAGCATTCCCTGAAGATCTTCCAGTTGTTTTTGTTGCTGGGATCATGAAGGCAAAGAAGTCTACCATCACACAGCCAAGAGTGGGAAGTGTGTGGATCCAGCACATTTAATCCCATTACCATTTCCTTCACCTCTCTCTGCGTGTCAGCAAAATTACTCGCTCGTTTTGCAGCGTCAGATGTCTTCTTATTTTCCACCACAGAAGCAATGATATGGTCCAAGAAGTTTGGCAGGCTGGCTTTACCTTTGGCCCCCTAGAAGATGTAAATCCAGAGGTAAATTTGGTCTTACAGCAGTGTAAGTACTAATGTATATCTGCTCTCCTTCAGACTTTAGCCACGGACACCTTGCTACCAGGAAAACACACATCAGAAACAGCTTGGCTCAGAGACGGACATGTATCCAAGTAAGAACAGAAATGGCTATGGCTCTGTTTTACAGTGGTAAAAGTTAAAATAACCAACTATGGGCTACCTAGAAAAATATTACACAGACATAAAATAGAAAACTTTAATGATCTAAATTCAGCTGCTTTGACAGTAAAAAAGCTCGTATTTTTCTAACTTCATTAATATCTCAACTCTATTTCCCTGTTTTCCTCATTCCATTACTAAGGAAGTGAATTCAACCTTGGGACACAGAAGCTGATGGATATGTGAACACTAAGTAAACACTGACAGACAGAGGAGAAAGTGCTTCCTGTATGTCAATTGAACCTTTAGCATACAGATTCTCTGGTTCTGGTTGCCACGCTCCTCAAGGGACGTTTAAAACTCAAGGGGTGTTTAAAATTCGTAACGGGTTAGCAACACAATCTTAAATTTTGTTTTAACTTAAAAAAATAAAAAGCCTGCCTATAGGCCTCATTTATAGCAAAAAACTTAAGACACTAAATATATTTCACATATTCAACAGAAGATAAACACTTACTGGATCTTTATTCACACATTTGTGGGAGGGGGCAGGGGTGTGATAGATTTCTGGTAGCAAAAATCTTCTCATTCAAACAAAAAAAAAACTCGTAACAAACCAATCAACACCACTCCCTCCTCCCTCCCAAAAATTGCCATCTTCTTAAAATCTAAAGTTCAATAGATAAAAAATTTACCATATATACAACTATCAATCTAAAACATAACACTATTCATTACTGAATATATGAATTCAGTAACCCTCTACCAAAACCAACCAACATGAACTATTATCAAGGTTCCAGCCAGCCAGCCTGCCTGCCTGACAGAAAATTTTAAAAAAAATCTGCTATGAGACAAGCCATTTCATCTTCCTCCATACTCTTTCTGCCTAAGCTTTTGGAGAAAGCATTCGCCAAAAAGAGCTAAGCATTGATAAATTCCACAGAATCTATCCTTCTCCTAAACTAAATGCTTCTAACCACTTCAAATAGCATTGATTTGTTCCAGTTTTTTTCAAAGTTATTTCTTCCAAAATGGATTAAAGTATCATTATTCCGGAATTAGCATTCAGAAATAGCAACTACACCTTAAACTCACGGAATCACAGAACCATAGAATATGCTGAGTCGGAAGTGACCCATCAGGATCATCGAGTCCAAGTCCTGGCCCTGCACAGGACACAATAAGAATCCCACCCTGGCCTGAGCACGTTGTCCAAACACAGTTATTCAGCTGTCTGCTGGACATTTTGTCCAGAAGGATACTGAGAGAGACATCATCAAAAATTTACTTCCAGAAAGATTACATCTACTGGCTTTCCTAGATGAACAAGGTGGCCCTGTCATACAGGGAAATCGGGTTCAACAAGCAGGACTTTCACCCACACGAAGCCATGCTGGCAGTGACCGACGACTGCGTTGTACTCCAGATGTTTTCCAATACTTCCCAGAATAATCTTTTCCACGATTTCACTGGACACTTAAGCGAGACTGACAGGCCTGTAGTTACCAGGGTCCTGCTCTTTGCCCTTTTGGAAAATCAGGATGACATTTGCCAGCTTCCAGTCAGCTGGGACCTCTCCAGATTCCCAACCTCGCATGAAAATCGTTGAGAAGCTTTGCAATGACATCAGCAGCTCTGTGGAGATTCTCAGATGAATCCCATCAGGCCCCATAGATTTGTAGTGATCCAGTTGGAGCAGCAGATCCTGCCCAAGCATATTCTAGCTCCAATGCCTTTCAACTATATGTGAGTTTAAGGAACTGGTTTACTCTTAAGTGTTTTTCTTTTTTTCTGTGGTATGCTCTTACAGTATTTTTAAAGATGTGAAATATAAAGTGAGCTTTTATAGGGATGCTGATCATCAACTAAACAATTTATAGGCCATATTTAACCCATTTTCTTGGTCTCTTGAAAAGAATAGGCTCTCCTCAGCAGTAGCAGACTAAAACTAAAAATTGGCATGAAAATTCTCTACAAATTAGTGGGGTGGTGAGTTTTGGTGAGGTATTACACTTGTTTCAACATTCAAGAGTAGAATACTCTTAAAATATAAAAACATATAAATGACAATTCTTCCTTAGAACAGATATCATTGAAAGAATACAAAATTATTTACCGTAGAAGCTGCAGAAAAGACTGGAGGAAAGGGGATGCCTGTGTCTGATGGGACCTGCGGAAGCTTTCCTGGCCCTGTGTGTAGCAGATCTCTGAGGCTGGAGCCTTCAGCTTTGTTGCTAGATGTCACCGGGCCCAACAAGAGGCTATTAAACAGCTTTGGGGTTAGCGGGGAAACCTTTGTACTGGAGTTGAAGGAATCTAATCCAAAGGGTGAATGGGATTCTTTATTAAGCACTGATCTCAGTGATCCTGATTCTGCAAGATAAATATAAACATTACAGGGAGGGGAGAGGAAAAAACCCCCAAGAGGCAAAGTTAAAATGATCACAAAGTTTTCTGAAATTATTTGATCTTGCATTAAATAGGTTATTAACAGAATCTCGTGGTAATGGTAAATTATCACTGTATCAGTGAATGAGGCACCTCAACGAGAATCAAAGACATCAGATACTTCACATAGATTTTACCCTCATATGCTGCTAAGGTTTTGAATAGCACGATAGATCTGATCCAAAAAGATCTCCAAACACACAACTTTTTAATAGATTCAATTAAAAAGCATTTCCCGGACTTTCTAAATTAATGTTTTGATATTAAATATTTCAAATTTTAACGGTAGTCAAAATATTACAGTGACTAAGACCTGCAAAACTCGTGAATGATTCACCAACATTTAACATCAACATGCAAAGTAGTCCCTTCTAGACATGGATGGGAACAAATCCTGTGTTAGTCATGCTACCTCTGACATCTAGGAAGTGTATTCCCTCAAACTACTGAGTATTAAAGATGCTCTAAGCTTTCATCTAACTCTCCAACCGGACTCCAGTCTCAGTTCCTTGGAAACACACTCTTCACATAGCACGCAAAAGAGCTGTATTTACTTCAACAGTTATAAAGTGACAAAGCTGCATCTGAAATTAATTACTATCATTTTACATCAGGATATCAGCTTCTGAGAAAATAAATACACAAACTGGCACAGAAATAAACTGAGAGTGACAAGACAGTATTGTCTTCAGCTGTATCATCTTTCCAGCTTTGCATTGTCTAAGCCCATAGAACAAAACTGGTTCTAAGAGGCAAAGGAAGAAAAATTACCTTGTTCTTTTCTATTTAGGACTAGACACTCTCACAAAGCATAGCAATCAAAGAGTATGTTACCATTTATCTTTTAATTCCAACCCCAGAGGGCATTTCTTCTGCTCACCTTTTGTTTCCTCTTTTGCTTTTTGCGTTGCTAAATCCGCAAGCCAGTGCAAAGCTGACGATGGAGCTGTTTCTGGACAAAGCGGTCTGTTAGTCTTTACTTCACCAGTGTTATTGGTTGGTAACGTCTCTGTCTTTGCAGATTCTTCTATCCTACTATCAGTTGCTTCAGATTTTGGTACGGTGTCCATTTCTACTGGCCCCGCTCCTGCTGTCCCTGCTCCAGTGGAAAAGGTGTTCTCGTTTCCAGACACCGATGCACTAGGATTTACAGTTGGAAGCTAAAACAGAAAAAAGAAACAACTGCCAAATGTTGAATAAAGGGAAGAGTTCAACTTGGAAGACATTTTTGATATCCAACACATTTGGTTTTGTCTGGTTTTTTTCTGTTTCCGTTTGCTATAAGCATGGAGTAAAATTCATTTATGATTAAGTAGCAGCACAATACAGGAGCTTTTTGTCCGCATGTATTCACCTTTGCACTGCGGTGTGAATTCTTACCGTGTCATCGTTTTGTCATCTTTTAACATAAGCCCAATCTTTCTGATTTTTTTCCTTTTCGTTCTTTCTGGTTTTTTTCATTACGGGAGGATTCTTTGAGTCGATAGTAACAGAACTGCTCTAGATTCCTTCAGGAACCACAACAAAATAAAAGCACATGTTGCAAGCTACTCATAGTGGTTCGTTTTAAAATACAGCATCAGTACGAATGGCTTCCTACCCAATTTCTACGTAAGAGTACTAGCCCAGATAACCACTTGGTAGATAACAGATGCAGCTCGTGTCCCCAGAAAATGCCCCAGAAGACTTTTGCTAAACTAAAACACTCGGAGTACAAATGGAGAAAGTAAAATTCCTGTTTCACGATAGATCAGTCTAAAGGATATAACATCTTAATAGATCTTAAAAATGTAAATGTCAAACAAGGTAATTTCAGCTTCAAATTACATACCTGTGATATTCCATTAGTGACAGCTGGTCTCAATACTGATTTGTTCTGTCGGTTAATACATGGACAATTGGCTTTAATACCCCATTTGCCTCGTGCTGCATGAACCATGTCTCCAATATTATAAAGCGCTGTAAATAAAGTTAAGTCTTTAATATCACATGCAAAGAAATCTAAAAAAAAAGGCCTAAACTGTATCTTCAAAGGGGTAGGGTTTTTTTAGTATTACTGCAAAGTATCTTTAAGGTCACGTGATATATAGCAAGACATTGTCCCTGAACAGTGCAGCAAACAGTGCTAACACTACCTTCGCGATGTCACTGAGAGGCTGTCAAACCCTACAGATTATCATCTGCTCCTACTATTCCACCTAGGGTCCAACAATACTGCAATGAGGTAACTTTGAACCACCACTAGAAGCTATATAACCCTCGAAGCAATGCTGAAAGGATCTGGAGCACGGGTGTTCACCTCTATCCGCCTGGTAGGCGGACAGACATAACGAATTGAACGGGTGAATACCTGGCTGCATGGCTGGTGCCATACTTACCTGTTTTGCCTTCTATGACCACAAATCTACTTCTGAGAAGTCAGGTCTCTTGGCAGCAGATGAGATTCACCTGCCCAAGCAAGGCAAGAGAGCCTCTGCCAACAAGGTGACCAGACTTATATCGAGAACTTTAAAACTAGATTTAGTGGGGGGAGAGGTGTAGATGCTGAAAAGCTGCTGGCAGGGAAAAATCCAGCATTTTGAAAGTATTCTGTGAGAAAGCTGTTGGTTCTCACGCGAACAAGCAAGACGGTTTTCTAAACATCTTGCAGGTGTTGTTTGTATGTAAGTTTCTTACGAATCTAAGTAGAAATATTTCAAAAATAGGTTTCATGAGATCCAACCAATCACTTGGAGAGGTGGTTGGACCTGAGACCAATGATCTTTTGCCATATACCAATGTGAGGATTATATAAATCCCGCCTGTAATTAAATAAATAATTCACTTTCTCTCAACTTTGCCCTTGACTTGGACTCTCGTTTCTCCTCACCGTCCGTGTCCCGCAGCAACAGAAAGGAGATGCAGATTTGAGCAACAGACAAGAGCCAGGGGCTACTGATAAGTTAGGAAGCAACAGGGAAACACCTGTGAAATAACTCAAAGGTGTTCCTGTCAAGAGGGGTAAGAGGTTGATAGCCAGCTGGAGGGCCTCTTCATACTAATTCATGCAGTTTGGGTGATGAGCAGGAGGAGCCAGAACTAGAACGTCGTGCAACTAGAAAGTGACAATCTAATCGTTATCGTCAAAACGCGATGGAACAAATCGAAGAACCGGTGCACTGTGGGGAGGTACTCTCCACGTAAAACAACACACAGTTCACACAGAGCTGTCTTTGAAAAACAGTGATGAACAGGTTGAGAACTTGTGGGTAAAAAGTAGGGACCAAGCCAATGAAGAAAACCTCACTGCTGGGGTTTACTCCGGTCCACCCAGCCAAGGGGAGACTGTTCACAAAGTGTTCTTACTTCAACTACAGGAAGCATCATGCTCACATGCATGATTAGGGAAATTCAATCACCTTAACATCCGCTGGAAAAGCAACATAGCAAGCTGCAAGCTTTCCCTCTCCCTCACCAGAGAAGAAGAAAAACCAAAATTCAAACCATCCTCAAAAAACTCTTCCTTGCTAGTTAAACAAATTTAATGATACAATTCAAAAACAGCTAAGCACAAGTCACAGCTAATATTAGAAGGATGAGCACTTCAAATCCGCAGTTCGATCTTACTTGAGTTACCTTCCCTTCAACCCTTCTGCTGTAGCAAGTGGAAGTGTCCTCTAAATCCATGTTAGAAGAGGTATCAGCTACAACATCACCCATCTTTATATTTTTTCCACTTGCTTGCTCAGAATCAATACAAAATCTGCTATTTTTCCTTTCATGTTTCAAGCATTACCTGTACCAGGGATGATCTGTGTTGGCATGAGATTCTCTGGTTCATGAGACTGACCCTTTGCACACTTCAGCCATGAGAAAACTTCTTCATCACCAATCTCCTCTGTCTCTGGAATAAACAAAAAAAAAACCAAAAAAAAAAAACAACAACAAAAAATTTTGTACTAAAACTTCACAGTACAAAATACTTGTGCATTAATATTGTTTCTTTAGGTTCTTTATAGTGCAGGAAACTAACCTGGTGATCTCAGAAATAAATAATAAATACAGACCATTAGGACTGGATATACAGCAACTTCTGCCTCTTCATAGTATACAGCTACCACAGTAATTTTCCCTCAGTCATCTCTAGCAGCTTATTTTCAATCATCTTAAAATTCTGGCCTCTTACTTCAATTTTTAAAATATGATACTCTTGTTCTCTTTATACTTTTCTAAGTTATCATAATGAATAGACAGCAGTATTCACACTTATTAGCATCCAGTATTTTATATATCTGCTCCATATATTAACGTAACTATCACTAATTAACCTTACTGAGATTGCCATTTGTTAGCATCCATGCTACCAAAGCGGTTTCAAAACAGTAAAGTATACACAAAACCCCAACCAGGTACCTGCTTTCTTATGCCTCTATTTCTTAAAATTGAACTTACTGAACTTCTTCCTGAATTACAAGTCCTGGTGTGTCACGGAATCAAAGAAAAGAAGAAAACTTTCTAATCTAACTCCTCGTTAAAGACAGCCGTTCTCTGCAGTGTCTGCTTACTAGCTCCCCTTGCGACAGTTCTAAACTGTCAAGATATCACTTAATTTTTCTTTTGTACTTTCTGAGGAAAAGACAGAACTATACAGTTGACCGTCTCAGTAGACACTCTATGCCTGCTAATGCTGAAATTTTATTAATCACATCCTAAGCAAATAGATAAAACACAGGTGCATAAGGAAATGAAGAACAGAACAGCAGCGTATAAGACAAGTTCCAAACACGCAGCCTTCCAAGCCGATACTCAGTAACTCTCCCATAAAACCTTCTGCAACTTCCCAGAAACTATTCCCTGTCTAGAGTCAGTTCAAAGATTACAGTGGGGGAAAAATGCCCAGTACTCACCACTACGTGGACGGTTCTTCCTCAGCCGGTAACAGTCCAGACAGACCCCAAAACCACACTTCCGACAAACCCAATGAATATTGAAGAGCGTCGTCTCACATACGTCACACATCTCCCTTACACCACGTACTGCTCGCTTCCATGCCACCTTCTCTATAGGGAGAAGGTACACTACGAATTATTGCTTTGACATTTTGCATTTCTCCCACCTAATTTGAGAATATCACAGCAACACTGATAAATTCACAGCAACGTGACCTGAAGGCAGAGTATAGAAACACATACTTTTTACATTCATAGCCCCATTCTTTGAGTTGCTAGTCCAGTGACACTATAAAGTTCCCATTTCTAAGAATAGGTAAGGTCAGGTATCAAAATGCACACTACAAGGAAATGCAGCACCTCACAGTGTTCCGTAATAACCGAATTTAAAGGAGCACTAATGGAACTTACAGCAAAATTACAAACCTTCTGCTAGTTTTATGAACTAGCAGAAGTGACGTCAATATATAAAACCATAAGGACTGTGTATTCAGTTTCACTGATCAGATCTCTCAACTATTCAGATTCTAAACCAACGTATTTGCTAAGGAAGGGGCTCTCCAAATGGCTGCCCTTGTACGTGCCAGAAACTAAAGGGAAAAAATCAGATCGTCAGTTATCCATGCGATAAGCTAAACTGGCTACCTTTTTGTTTTTCCTTAAACCTTTTACCCCTGAAATGGAAAGCTGGCAACTAGTTGCTCAGCTAAGTCCTTGCGGGCTGAATGAAGGCACTGCTCCCTCGAAAACCCTGAGCTTTTACATGATGTCCCTGGAGCATAAAAGGATAGGAATATATCAGAAAATCTGTTCATTAAAGCATAGCTGGTCAGTGTGGTAGGTGCTCTGGCTTATTTCTATTTTCTTAGGAGCATGAGCCAACCAATTTCTGGATTTAGTTGTTGAAAAAATAATTTAATGTCTGGGAAAGTTACCACTAGCTTCCTTGGTAGTAATGTTGCACTGATCTAAAAGGAAGTCTCAAATGCTGGTCCCACAGTTAGACTCCAAAGAGGTGAATATAGCCTTCTCTTTGGAAGAGCAGAAGAAGCATTTCAATAAGGAATTATGGCATTTTCAATTCTATTCCACCGTACCGTACATGCATTATACAGAGAGCGTGGAAAAAAAACATGACAAAAGCCCAACTTACGATGTGGCTCTACCATCATCATTGCCTCCTTCTCTGACATAACAAGCTGGCAGAACTGGTCTCCAACATTAGCCAGGATATATTTGGAAGTTTCCAGATCGATCCCCTCTGCAGGGGAGGAAGAAGGAATCCATAGGCTCATGGCATCAGGGTCACTTTGCTGTGGGTTCAAGAAACCTTCTACTCGTAGTATACCTTTCCGGGTAAATACCAGCCTGCAGGAAATAGGATGGAGTAATTGAGAAACTGCTCAACCACCTTTAATTAACTTATAATGGCATCAGAACATAAACCCAGAAAGGGCGGGGGGAGACTTCAGCCAGAGTGCTATATTCTACAGACAGTACACTTATTATGCAAATCCCAGTAACACAGAGAGTAAGGCATACAAAGCTGTGGCTGCAACACCCACTAGAACAAATCCCAAGGTCGTAGTAAACACCGGTGGGAAATTCCACCTAAAAGGAATTGCTATAGCTTGCTAAATCCCACTTCTCTATCCGATTAACGGAAAGAGATGACAAAATTCAATTTGACCTGCTGCATGATGCTGCTTGGAAATTCTGAATGGTTTTCATTCTTAATTTTAATTCAGGTGAAAGTTTTTCCCAACTTTTGAGAAAACAGTATTTCAGGACTGGCTAGGGCTGCCAGCACTCAGCAACTCTTCTAACAGCTCACATTAAGAGAAACGCAAAAATCCTTGTCGTGCTGCTCTCCACATAGATGAATCGCTTCTGTTTTACCAGTAGCTGATGACCCTCCTAATCCTCGTGCGGTAAAAGGCGTAAAAATGTATGACAGAACCCTAAACATCTCCTGTCAATATCAAAAGTAACTTCATTTTAAAGCAGAAACCATCTCATCTTTAACCTAAAGCTAGATGCATTTTTAACAAGTTTAGGAAAAGAAGCAGCACGCTTACTGGATGGGTGGCACATACTAAAAATTCACTTCATCCTTTACATGCCAGAAAGTCAAGGAACATACTTTTGGAAAAAGATGAGCGGCACTTGCTAGAATAGGCAGTTAAGGAAGACGAAGAGAAACACGACAGGTCGAAACATGACAGCGTAAGACACGTAGGCAACACGGAGAGAGCGCAGACGTAGTGTTCTACTCCTAAAAATGAGTCCTGCACTCAACAGAATCTGGTCAAACATTAGCCTCATGCTGGCAATGTTTAGTTACTTGTTGAGTGGATTAAAATTTTACCTTTGTTCTGAATGTCTTATGAAGGAGGGAGAGTTACTGCATACAAATCACTACCCAAAAGTAAAATTCCACCCACTAAAGCAAATTCAGTTTCCTGAGGCTGTACCTGGACGCTCACTTAGTATCCTATAGCTTTATCTTTGAAAAGCAGTTCTTTCAGGCCCAGTGAGGGAATGCCAGTCAGGTGATGCAGGGAAATGCAAGACACTCAAAACCCTCATTATGGTACCCAAGCATATTTAATAAGTAAAACATAATTACTTCGTGCTTGGACATGGCCCAAGCTCCGCACATAGACTACATATGAAGAAAGTAAGAATTTGAGCACCTCCGGAAATGGAAGAAGCGACATGCCACAGTCGAGTCATCCTGCTCTTGCTCCTTAAATTTGCGGTACCGCTCCAGACGGCACTCCCGACACTTGTGCAGATGTGGAGCTACATTGATGCAAGAGCCATCCTGGAGAAAAGGCTCACCTGACTGCTTCAGCTTCCTCACCTTACTCATATCTTTCAGCACAGACTGGCCAACTGAGTGAGGCAAAGTAGAAGTAAAAATCTATTAGTTAACTGCAACAGCAAAAGGATACTGGCTCCAATAATCACCTTTTCAGAGACCTGTATGTTCATACCCACGTAAAACCAGAAAGTCTGTTCAAGCCTGCAACATACCACACTTCTGTTCTGACAAATACATGCGTAAACATTTCTCAAAGTGAACATCAAATTCACATACAAGAAGCATTAAGCTTCAGCCTTGTAAGCATCCTGTGTGCTGTCTACCGAGCATGAATGAGGTTTGCAACTGTGGTTAGTTCAGGCAGTTCATTACACAGGAGATAACCCAGTATCCCACCTCCTTGTGCTTCCAAAACATTAACTGCATTCAAATAATCACCTTTTAGGGGAGCTGTGCGGGGCCGGCCCTTCGGGGCTTGTTTCCCCTTTCCTTTACCCAGCAGTAATTCTGCATTGCGCTCCGCATTGGGGCCCAGCTTCGCCATCAAGTGATCTGGGATACCCTTCATACAAGCCTTAGCCTGCAACTGGTCTTCAGAGTCACTCAAATCTGACAGGTCGCTATTCGTACTGGAGTCGGAGTCCTGTTTGGACGTTAAGCTCCGCTCATCTAGCGAGAACCTTTTCACAGCTTCAAAAGGGGCTTTGTTCTCCTGTGGAAACTCTGCCTGTGAAGAGAAAAAGGTAGGTGGATGTCTGCCAAACACACTAGAAAAAGTTTTCAGAAGAGGATTGTCCTGCTGCCCAGGCCCGACAGCTGGTTTTTCTTCTGTTGGGCTGGAGGAAAGCGTGGGCATCTCAATAGGCTGTGTCAGGTTGCTGGTCGGTGAGCTGGAACGGCCATTCCCTACAGTGGAAGGGCTTTGAACACCAGCAGCAGCTGTTGAACCAGAAGCACTGGAGATCATCTTCGAGGAGTCAGTTGTTATAAACAAGGTTTTCTTCTTAACTAAAGAGTCTGCAGAGGTGAGTGATTCCGGCCAGCCAGAAGTGGCCTTATGACCCACAGGCGTTGAGGGAGCACAAATCCCTGTCTGAGATGAAGATGCAAAGCCACTGAAAGGACTAAGTTCTGCTTTGTCAGCAAACGCCAGGAAAGGGTTTGAGGGTTCCTCTCGTGATAGCTTTGGGGGCTGTAAAAATAGGTTTTCGTGACTATCAGGGGGACGAGTATTCAAGAGACTTCGTGAAAACGCTGGAGTAAGGGTAGGCATAGATTCCACAGGCAGCTTCCGCTCCACAGAACTACCAGACTGGGCCCCTGGCTTAGTGTCCACTGAAAGAACTTTACCTTTACAAGTCCCAGTGCTCACACTCTCTGTACACTGCTTGAATGAGTCCCGACTAGAGACATCTTCAGTCAAGCTCTCTGAAATGACTGTGAAATAGTTACTGGAAGGAAGATTCTGGGACATGCACTGAAAAAACAAGTTCTTGGATGAATCGGAATCTTTCTGAGCTTCTTGTCCAGTACCACAGCCAAAAGGGAATCCAGAAGGTTTGCTTTCCAGAGCCATCACTCCATTTGATTGGCTCCTTCCAGCTCCAAATACCAAGGACTGGGAAGCACTTGGGAGAGAGACACCAAATCCAGAAGAAGTCAAAAGCGAATTTCGGGAATTCTGAAACAAAATTAATAAGCATTAGTCTATTACAGGATTGTTATTTGATTCAAGAATACTATGGTTCGTCTCATTGTACCGTTAGCACACTTACCCATCTGGAATAGAAATTTCCAGCAGACTTACTTACAATGAAGGAACTTCTTTAAAGACTCCTAGCCACAAGCTATTGAAACTGAAGACACACAGAGAAAACTAATACTTAATGTCTTATCACACTTTAGAACAAAGGCAAGACACAGGACAGGCGAACCAATTCATAGAAAAGCAACTTAGTAAAACTGCCAATCATCTGAATTCAAATCAACAACAAGGGAACCTTAACTGAAACTGCTTTTGAATACCCCGCCCATCTTTTACTCTCCCCCAAGATCATTCTGATAAGCTTCACCTACTTAAGTAGAACCCTTGAAATAAGTAACTTAGTTTGAAAGTTAATTAAACAAAGCAAGCCCCCTAGCAGTTAACAGACAAACCATTCCTGTTCCCAGCAAGACACATCTGCTGACAGGTAGACAGATGCCTAAGATACGGTGCCTTCCAGGGAATTACTAACTAGAGGTTAAGCACAAAAGGCTTAATTTTTATGACTGTTAAATACTGGAAAGTTTTGTGAATGGCAGATTTTTACTAGAAGCATAATCGTGATATAGAATATTCACTCGCTCTCTTCTCAATTGGTACTCACTCAGACTGTCCAATTCTGACAGTCCTACTGTAACTACTATATACTCTGATTAAGTCCTCACAGAATCATTTAGATTAGCTCTACTCCTTTTCTTCGAGTTTCCACTTAGAAATCTGCTCATCGTTAACACAATTTTATTTCAAGGTCATGTTAAATACAACCACAGACTCCGTGCAACACATCCTACTGGTCACTAGTGTCCCTGCACACCTACTCTGCTGCATACTAATGTTTAGCTTGTTCCTCATTACCAATCTCCAGCTGTAATAACTTTAATAACCTATTAACAGTTCTATCAGATATTAGAATTTCACGTATTTCTTTCTAGAGATAAAAATAATTTTAGAAAACTGAGTCCTAATAGTTTTTAAAAGAATATGAATTTGAATGGAAACCAAAGTTTTGAAGTCATCTCAAGGACCAAATCACACTATGATATAGTAGACAGTCCGAAACAGCAACACATGTGAACTACCTACAACACTCTTACTGATTTATGTCAGTTTCCTTCCCTCAAAAGAAAAAGTTTAAAATGGACTAGTGGTCTGCCTGCCAACTCCGAGGCCAAGTTATTAGTATTTTTAAAAAGTGATTTGGGGTTGGAGAGAGGGAAAGAAGGAGAGGTGGTACCATAATTTCTCAGTAAAATTACACAATCCGTAGTTGCTCCCAACACTGAATTTATTTATTTTTTTGGGGGTGGGGGATAGAAGAAGTCATATTATGTTAGATTATGCTCATTATGCAACACTCTCGTTTTCAACAATTCTATTTCTCCTCTACACCCTAACATCTAGGAATCTTTATCCCAAGGTAAACATCTAACCTTTCCACCCACTCTGTTAGCTAACACAAAAGCCAGGGATGATAACAATGCCTTTAACCTCCTGGCAATCACACTGGACTCTCTTAACATATCTCCCACTTTCTTCTCTTTTTTTATACAGTAGATGGTGAGATTCTTTTTTCTGGTCGTACTTACTGAGGTCAGTTTCATTTTTGTTTTGTTTTTACAAACCTTCATTTGATTTATTTAAAAAGTCTTCTATTTTGTTTTTACAGGGTTTCCCTTCTATTTTTCCACTCTTTCCCTTGTAAATAAAGACATAACCAAAAGGTCTTCAGGCTGCTTCCAGACTGAGCTCTCATCTCAAATATTTTAATTATTTCTTTGGTTTTAGCCCTAGACAGTATACAACGCAACCGGCTCATTTTTCTACTACATAGATAACACAGCTCTAACACACAAGATGGGCATCTGTTAAAGGCCTCCACATGTAGGCTCATCGTTTTTTCTGGTTTTGAGGCTTTTTTTTTAAAGTAACTTGAACGTTCAACTCAGGGCGCATTTTCATGTGGATTTGTTCAAATAAAGGCAAGAGATTTAAAGTAGGTTATCCTCCATATGACACAACAAAATTAAGTGCAGTGCTTAGTGTTATTTTAAAGCTGCATTTCTCAGATGAAGGCTGAATTAAGTGTAAGAGTGCTACACAGTTGTCCCTTACTACTCCTTTACCAATCACCTTAATTTTCTTTTGAGTAATTTCTTAGGTCAGGTAACAGGTTTTCTTTGGGAGGAGATGGACTTGTGAGAGAAAAAGTAGTTTTTTTCAATTCCATGGACACACATCGTAACTGGAGTACGCTGCAGAACATCCGCTGCAAGCATATAAATCTTTCCGGGACATGCTGGATCACGAGCTACTCACCTCTCCCTGGCCTTGTGATCGGACTGTTTTCAGTTTCTCCTGTCCAGTAACAGATGGCAAACTGGTATCAGAGATTCTCACAGTTGTCGGCGTCAAAGCAGGCGTAGTAACTGCAGTTGCAGAAGTCACTGTGCCTTGGCCAACGTGTTCCAGTGATTTTCCTGCCTCCTTACATCCAGATCCAACTAGTAATGGTTGTCCAGTCACAGAAGAAAACGGAGTGAACGGCAATGATGCGTCACCACCAACTGGCTCGTCTTGGACTACTAGTGTTCGGCCATTCTCTTTGGTGTAAGTAGCAAAACGAATATTGCGATTAATCTGAGGAATAAACGAAGGCAACTGCTTGGCCCTTGGATCCAGTCCTGTTTCACTACCGGAGACTCCTTTCCAAGGACCTCTGCTTGCCTCACCTCCATCACTACCATTGCTATCTGCCTCACTCCTCTCCTTTAGCTTCTTTGATGCAGGATCACAACCAGGATCCGATACGTTCTTCCTCCTCCTTCCATCCTTTCCCTCCAGGCTTTCTTTCTTCTTTTTCCCTTTAGCTGACGATTTAGCTGCTTTGAGGCCCCCTCCCTGTAACAGACAAAGCCATGCAATCACTAAACAGAACAATCAGGATACCCATTCAAAGAACTTCTTTTCTGTTAGAACAGAATACATCACACTGCTCTGAAGTTTAGGAATACTTTATCACAAACTGAGATATCTAAAAAGAGATGCTGCTTGAGCACAGAACACAAGCATTAAGTGCAGTCTTGTCTTTTTTGTACTAGAATAAGATCTGCGTAAGAAATCTTTTAGCTGAGCTACCTTGCTGTGGCATGAACCACATCATGGCAAATTTTGAGAAATATGCAATACTCCAACAAAGCTCTTCATAATGTATGAATACCATCTGCACACTAATTTTTTCTCCAAGTATAACCCCCACGATTCTTTTCAAGGGCACACTTTCTGTCCACTACATAAAGCCTACAATATTTAACTACAGGAGGTAGCTTGCCCTTTACCCTAGGGTAAAAATTCAGGTTCAAATGTTATCATGGAACCTCTCAACTGAAGCAATGAAATGCCACAAACATACAAGCCTGCTTACAAGGCAGAGAAGCCAGATGGCAATTTTTAGAAATGCCTTAAAAGGTCTGTGAAGCAGCACAGAGTGATCTTGTTAGAAACAGACAGCAACGCTACACCTTAAAATGGAGTACAACCACCATGGTTACACCGTTACCGATCCCCCCTCCAAGAACCACGCTAAACTTAGTAAACAGGCCTGAACAAAAAGAGAAGATTGTTTAAAGAAAGCTACGACCACCAAAACAGTAAACAAAATTTTCCTGTTTCAACTTTAAGAGGAAAATTATTAAAATTATCCAAAGTCTATGGTGAACACCACACCATTTTTCAGTCCTTTCTAGATTTTACTTATTTCACATCAAAAATTTTATGACGTTTCACACGATATATACAAGACCTGAATGAACTGCCGTACTACCTCGCTTGGAGAAGTGTTATCCACCACCACATGAATCAGTCGAGGATCCACCGACTTTATCTCACCACTCTAATTTTTATACGGATTGATAATGAGGAGGTAGGAGAAAGAAAAGCAGAGGTTAATTTTTAATTCAAAGTATATAGTATCAACACAAGAGACCTAAACACACAGTTACTGTGCAGGCTCTCTCTCATTTACTTTTTCTTTCTAACTTTCTTAGTAACACTACAGCCTTCCAGTTCACCTTCTATCCTTTTGCTCCTTCTCTATCTCAAAAACCTTCAGATTCGATTCGTACCACTGTTTCCTTGCATATTTGTTCTATTGAGCATTTCTAGAGGTATTCATCGCATTAAACACAATTCTTAAATTTGATTTAACATTGTTCCAGCCTTCTGCATGGTCACTCTGCTAGATGTAGAAAGGACTACTGGAAGATCCACATCGGTTTAGCCTAAGTATCCTCATCGGTGTCTCCCCAAAAGGAGCAACGAATATCCAATCTCTGTAACTGTGCTCGGAGGTTACTTTTTTAGTTCATGGTAAGCTGTGTGCTTCCTAGCATGTATCTGCTGAATGCACATACTCCACAATTTCCATGCCTCTCCAAAGTAGGATGCTGATTTACCATACGTAGTATACTTTTTTCTCTGTGTGCCAGCAATAGCAGTAGTCAGAGTGCAGGATTACTGCTTATTCGGTGCATTCGATCTACGCACGGAAGAGGCTACAGGGGCAGCGGGCATGAGACACAGGATGGGACCTGAAAACCAAGATGAGTGCTGCTGCTACACAGCACCATGGACCTGTTCCTAGTTGTTCCTGAAAAAGGAAGCCATTAGGACCAGGCCACTGGTAAGCCTGACCTACGTGACCGCACAGAAGCCCATGACAAAAAACAGGTAACTCTTAGCGGTGCAGATTCTCTGTGCTGTGTACACAGGTTTAGATAGGAACAAAAGTAAATAGTCTGAGCTAAAATACATAAATCAAATTTATTTAGACTAAGACTTCATCTGCTCTGCGACAGTTGTTTCAAACCACTTGTACGGTCTGTCAGATGGAAACCAAGAGAACGCATAGGAAGACCACAACGTAGGAGACCCAGAGAGTAGCTTTCTATGCATAAGCACACTTTCCCTTCCAGAGAGTCACTTCCAATATTTTTTCATACAGCACTCATTTCCAATGAAATTCTTATAGCTTTTTTTTAAAATAGAAATGGTCTGTGTGACATCATTTATTCTGGAAGGTCATCATAATAGGAAAAAATACTAGAAAAATACTGTGAATCGCAACACAAGTAATTACTCATCTTTTAAAGCAAAAAACAAAAGAACAAGTTGTCATTCTCTACACACACATATTGAGGAATGGTATTTTAGGAACACCAAAGCAGTGCTTTGTATTTTTACCTCGGTCACAGACACCTCCATAAGACGAGTTATTGGGTCTTGGTGGCTCACGACGCCACAGAGCCAGCTATTTTCATCCTCTGGTTGATAAACTTTAACTCTTTGGCCTTGGACACTGTAAGGACCTGGAAAAGAAGGACTTTGAGTACATTTTCCAAACAAGCTTTGTGTCATACTAGTTAAGAGTCATACGATAAATGCTTCTGTGCACTTAATTAGGGCTTGAAGCGTCATCTTCCAGGTGGAAAGAAATTAAACCACTAGGGCTTCTGCTGCAAATCCTGTGTACCCAGGCATTTTATCCTAAAAAATTAATAGGTCCTCATTGCTGTAACTCAAAGCTATTGTGAAGACAAAACGAATACAGTTTACACGTGAAAAAAAACCCAAACGTGAAAGGCCAAAATTAACTTCGACAAAATCAAACTAGATGGGGGCTCCTTGCTAACTAAATTATTTTGCTTTCTAACCTATGGGTTAGCTTTAATGCAGCAGTAAAAGCATTACTTTTATGCAGTAAACAGTTCCAGTATTCCGACTTAGTCCAGATGTGTCAAATCCCAGAAGAAAAGCCACGTGTTTCAGAGTAGAAACACGTATTTGGATATCCAATATCTCTAAACCAACCAGTCTTAGCTCTTTCACACAGGTAACAGATCATCTACGTAAAGGTTTCCTCTCACCCTGCCCTTGCTCTCCACATCAGCATGCTGAGCTTTCCTCCTACCCTGAGTCCAGACAAAATAAACCTCTGCTAATCTTGGATCATCAAAATCCACATGATCCAACAACCTGTGACACAGCCAGAATTAGGCACTTCAGAAGAAGGCTTCAAACTGGACAATTCTTAAGCTACTTGCTCATGTAAGAAGTACTGTCCTCATAGAATTTCTAAGCATACACATTTTATTTGACCAAAAGGCACCAAATTCCCAGTAAGAATCACATCGTCCTTCAAATGTAAGGCATCGGTCTGTCTCTAGAGCGGCTCCCTGGCACATGAACTCTGGATAGAAATTATTTTAGCACTTGACCAAGATGACCCAAATCTGACAACAAAAGCCACAATCAGGCTTAACCCTAATACACAATCCAGACAAGAGATGAGGTATTAACTCTATGCTGACCGGCCACATCCACACGTATATTCAACTTAAACGATCGATGTATTAATTATCAAAATGTCAAAATTTGAATTGCCATTACAAAAGAAAGTTTCTGAGGATCAGCAACTACAAAGGAACTTCATTTATAAATTTCCACACTTACAGAACAGAATCATAGAAAAGGACAAACACTCAAAAAATTCAAAACTAAAACTTAAAACAGGGAAGTTGTAAATACATGGACATTGTCCTACTTTAACTACATCTTAAGTGACCATTCCCAGTAGGTATTTCTGGTTGTATCTCAGCAATTGCTTACCTGTATCTGTGATAAAATAATGTTTCTTTGTGAAGAACTTGCAAAACACAGAAAATTGACCTTCCAAACGAAACAGTAACAGATACTATTCCTATCATCCTTCACAAATTCCAGCATAGTCTTACAGCTGTTGCGCAACAAAGCAGCTCTGAGATAGAAAACACACCTCACCTCTACTAAATATCTCCTGAAGCTTCTGGTCGCTGATCAGCGCATTGACAGATTCTCTTAGTGAAGGCTGTTCCTGCAGAATCTGATTTTGAGTCTCTGTTCCCATCTGCCAAAAACAAACAGTTTTAACAAAGTATAGTCTTCTAGGGTAATAGAACCATTAGGCATTACAGGACATCTCTTCTCAGACTGCAGTCAGAGACCAACAAACAAACAAACAAAAAAAAAAAAAAAAAAAAAAAAAAAAATAAAAAAAAAACGAAAATTAAGAAAAATATTACTGAACATGCCAGGAGGAATAAAAGAATTAACTATGCAAAAGCTGTTGCAAAACTTCCACTGCAATTATCAGCTACACAATGACAGCTAGCTCTCCAACTGAACAATGTAGAGAGTATCAGTACTTTTTGCATGCAAATGGAGGTCAGTGTAAGGACCTGGAAATGCAGGGAAACTAACACAAATATGTGACAGGGCAGTGAAAGGAGAAAGATGGATATGCTGGCAGAACAGTAAGAAAAAACCAAAACTAATCTGACAAGCACAGACCAAAGCCAAATTTACATTTTAACTGAACACAGTTCAAATACCTGAAATAAACGTAATCCACTGGCATCAGACAGGAAACGTAAATGTCTGTCCAGAAGAAATTCCACTGGGACCACAGTGCCTAACCCCAGCTTATCTACTAGAGGAGTGAAGGTCTGCGATGAACAACAACAAAAGGGAAGTCACCAAAATGACTGAGCACACATACAGGCCAAGAACAGTCGATTTCACATGCTATTTAGATTTTTAAAAATTAAAAATTTTAATTTCTCAACTTGTACTGCCCAGTGCTTGAGTTTTAATGCAAAATATTAGTCATTATGTCTAAGCCAATAATTCTTGCATCACAAGCAGGAGTTACAGACAATCGGATCCATTTTTCCATTAGATCTTAAAGTAGAAACTAAAACACCCGTGGTGGTATTTGGTTTTTCATAGGTAAGCACCTTCTGATGCTCAGGTTAAAAAAAAAGGTTTGGTTAATGGTTCAATCTATCTAACATATTTCATATACAGCCTCATGAAAGGAGTGGTTTTATTCTTCTACAGAAGTCAGCTAAGGAATTTATATGCTTATTATCAAACGAGAGAATTTTTGGCCAGTGTTTTGTGAAAAATTAAAAGTTCATAGCAAGTGTACTACTGATGTTCAAGATGCAGAGCAAATGACTAAAAACACCTAGTGGATTCAGAAACCTTGTAAAAGTAGAATCAGACAACCTTATAACATAACTTGCTGATGGAAGAGGACATCGCCAACCAGAGTCTTTGAAGTGTGTTATTTGTCTCATGCTCACACTTACATGATTTTAACACACAAGTATTCATGACATTTTTCCCTTAACAGCTCTCATCAAGTTTGTTTACACACCATTCTCCTGTACACAACAGTATAAATATAAAAATTTATTTTCTCAGTTTATGTAAAACTATTTCCTGAAAGCAAATAGGACTACAAAAAAAAGGCAATGAAGAACGAAAACACATTCATAAGTGATACATCTTAAACAAAACAAAACAAAAAAAAGCCCACCCGGACAAAACCCCCCCATCCCCCACACCCCTGAAACATACCATCTCCTTTGTAATGCTAAGTAGTTGGTTTCCCATTGCAAACATGAACTGGTGCTTTGACTAACTCCAATCTGCATTCCCATGCAGTTATCTGGGTAGGCCTGTAGTACCTAGAGAAAGCTTCACTGCTCACACGGCTATACAGAGGACGGAAATATTTTTTCAGCAAGCCTACAGATAAAGCTTGAGTTGTAGTGGAAATACTCTGGAATCGTTACACAGTCAGGATGCAGACTACGGTAAGACCCCTAAATCACTCAGATTTTGACCTATCTGGGAATCAACTGAAAGACGCTGATCCTGTGTAAGAACAGTTTCCCAGATGAAACTAACTAGAGCTCGTTTTTGGAGACAAGCTGGAAATACACAGAAAGGAAAACTTCACCTATGGAAAAAACACTCTCTACAGAGTCTCTGCTGTAAAGGCCTGGTTTTCTCCTGTCTTAAACCAAGTGCAATAAAGAAATCCTCAGAGAAACACGCTGTCGAGAATTTGCTCAACTTGATCATTCTGTGGTGCCCAAGTGCCCCTTTAAAACACTAATTCAAATTCTACCAAGGCACACAATCCTTGACAGGAAAAAACGTTTCAACGTACCCATGCACAAAATGTATTAAAAAGCAGAGAGTAGGATCCCAAGCAGTCCAAGGACTGTGAGAGGAGAAGAGAAACAAAAGAAGGGCCAAATAATAAAAATTAAACAGCATAAAAAGGAGGGAAGGATTCTCTTATATAATGAACTTTCCTCCTCAGAAGCCGCTAAGAGAAGAAATATATAAGGAATGCTCTTCACTCTATACTACTCATTGGGATGTTTGCAGAATGGGTGTATTCAGATACACTAGCTAAAATATACTGGCTTTGTTTTCAAGTGTCACAACACGTAACTGCCATGTAAACAGCAATATTAACCACATCAAGAAACATGAGAAAATTTTGCATGTCACATTAGTTAATGCCGACAGCGAAATGGAAATAAAATTTTTAGATTAGGAGTGGCCAATTTATGGTTTATATGTCAGGCACAGAACGCAGTCTATTCTCTTCCCCAAGATGCCTTCCGGTACCACTATTTAATTGATGCAACAGCCTTTACCATACAGAGCTCTGGAGAGTCCTTCCTAAGACTAAAAGGCTTATTCTCACAATTCAGAAAAGCCTAACATACACAAAGTTTTAAAATAGAGAAAAATAATCTTTTCAGATATAGAACACATTTCTTGAGAGACTAACTTGTAAATGTCATATTTCTATACAGTATGTCATAGCAATTTCTGAGGCAGGAACAGGAAGCATACTGTTGCTCCAATGCCTTGCCAAAGGCACTGTTAAGTGCCAGTTAAGGAACTCTTACTAGTAAAAGTCCATCCCCAAGCAATTTCTGAACCTGCAAAATGGTGCCCTGTACAATATCCAAGCCTTGAGTTTCACACTGGAGCTGATGAAAACTTCTGAGGATCTAAAGGCTTCTGGTCAAATACTCACCAGCGCAGGCCACTGTGCCTGTGAGATTCGAGCGCCCTGAAGCGTAACTGGATCATTTCGTGGTGCCCAAACCAACGATCCTTCCAGCAGCAACACTATAACTTCTTCAGCATGGACTTTCACCCATGCATGCTGGTTCCAGTTACAGCCATCGAACTCCACAAAGATCTGATTAAAAAAATAATTTAGAAGGTATTTCATCTCTTTTCAGACACTCAATAGAAAATAGCATTCCTACAATCCTTACAGAAAATGAGACAGCAACTTTAGTAAGAAACATCAGGATAAGTATTGCAATGTTAATACTGAGAATACATATACATAGCTATCAAATATTACAAAAAAAAAAAAGGGAATCAAATGCACAATTACTAACCTATGAAAAATTATTTATCCCCAAACATACATCACTGGCTCCAAATGCCACGTTTCCCTATACAAAATTAAAGACATGAAAATTGCTCATCGCAAAATACAGCTAATGACCCTATGCAAGCCTCTTTCACAGTAGGATTTTTTAGAGAATTTCAACACTCTTACCTGGCACTTCAACAGACAGCCTATTATCGGTATGGTTAACGGACATTCACAGAACTAAATGCTGCAGTCTGCAAGGTTTGTGTTTACAAAACTCACTCTAAATCAGAAGCTTTGTCTTGTACATTATCAAACTCCCTGAACAAATGCAAATATTTCGGATGGCATGAGATTACCCAGAATTACCTACTTGCTATATTCTTAATAACCTTATTTACAAGTGTAACAATATAAACCACACTACACACACTACAAATCTAAATCACTGTTCTGAGATATCATCCTCTTTTTTTCCTATCACAAAGGACAACTGTTAAAGTCATAAGAAATTACAGGGCAAGAACGCTAAGGTTACAAATTTCATTCCACGTCCTAACAACTGGAGCTATTAAATGTTAGAAAAGTCACATTCCAATCTCTCATCTACAGAACTTACACGCTTGCCAAATATAATCAAACATGTCAGATGAATGGCAAAAAAATTACTAATCAGTTAAGGAACACCTTAAGCTGGACAGTCAAAACAGAGTTTTGTAACCATTACAAGACTCCTGGGGAGTGACAAGGCACAGAGACAGACAGCTCTCTGCTTCACCAATAAAGCCTACTAAAAGAAGTACTAGAAACCACTTACTCCTCTATCCCACTCCTCCCCCCAGACTCAAAAGCTCAAACTCCAAGGGAAGAGGGAAAGAACACGAAATAACTCTCCTGATGAGTTCTTGAATTCCATTACTGCTCAAGCTGCCCTGCTGAGAAACAGCACTGGACCTTTCAAGATATCCTTCCAATTTTCAGCAATATAGTGGAAACTAGACTGAACACCTTTTCAGTCTCAGTGGGCCTATAACTTACTTAATATTATATTTGTGCTACCTTGCCAGTAGCATGTGACATAATGAGAGCATTATCACAGAAAAACAGCTAAACTGAATAATTTGTTTACAGTGTATACAGCATTAGTGAGGTAATCATCTTGTTATGATTCTCTTATCACAAAGGTTGTATGAAAAGAGGTTGTCATAAAGAATTACTAGAATAATGCTGACTTTGGAATGTATGCTTTTTTGCAAAATATTTAAGAATTTGATTAAAAGACGGGGAGATTTTATAAGTAACAACACAGAGAGGACCTCTCCCTGGCATGTCCCCCTAAACTAGTTGGCAAGGATCATTAAAGGCAGACAAATTCAAACAAGCAATGAAGTACAGCTTACCACCCTGCCAAAATAAATAAGAATACCTATTAGGTTCATTTTATTACTTCGCTGAAGATTTAAACAAGCCCTCCCTGGACCTCCTTCTATGACAAACTGACCCACTTAATAAATGAGGGAAAGGCTGTGGATGTACTCATCTAGACTTCAGTAAAGCGTTTGTCACCATCTCCCACAGCATCCACCTAGAAAAATTGGCTGCTCATGGTTTGGATGACTAGACTCTCCTATGGGTAAAAAACTGGCTGGATCACCAGGCACAGGGAGTCGTGGTGAACAGAGCTAAATCCAGTTAGGGCTGGTCGCAAGCGGTATTCCTGAGGGCTCAGTTTTGAGGCCGCTCCTGTTTAACGTCTCTACTGATGATCTGGACATAGGGATTGAGTGCACCCTCAGTAAATTTGCAGACAACAGCAAGTTGGGTGGGAGAGTTGATCTGCTTGAGGGTCTTAAAGGTCTCTTCCAATCTTGATGTTTCAATGATTCTAAGATTATTTGCCTTGTGATACACACACTCTTTGTATAATCAACAAGCTTTGACCTGGAGCTTAATGCCACCTTCTCAATAATCTGAAAATAAATAACCAAAGCTAATCTTCTGAAGTCACAAATTCTTCAGAAGAATGTCTCAGAAACTGTCAGTCTCTCTCCAGAACCACCTACCTCAATGTCATTTAGCCTACTAAGCAACTCTTAACAAATGAAATTCATCCCCGACTACAGTCATTAATGTCAAAATGAACAAGGTGGACACTAACAAAAGCATGACTTTCTGGAAGAAATTGAGGAAGACGTTGTGTGCTAAGCATGCAAAAACTGCCAAGAAAACTTGACTATGCAAGAAAGCCTCCCCATTTTCCCTCGTATTTTGCTAACAGAATGTCACTATCCAGGGCAGGTGAGATGCTCCAAAGGGACTCCCAAGAGTGAGCACTGGCAGCAAGGCAGTCACTACCCAGCAGCGCTACCTCAAAAGAGCATACTCAGTAACAGGACAGAAATAGGGTTCTTCTCACCCTACTCTCCATCTGTAACTTGATAACCACATCAGATCTGCTAAGATCCTTTTGTGAATGTTTCAAGTCACAATGAGTTTTCTCTACTGCAGTTACACTGCCAAAGAAGCCAAGATGTTTTTTTAATAAATCCTGTAAACTTATACAAGCTACAAATGCAGAGTTATTCCATCCCACTCATATCATCCCTGCTCCTTCCATTTCAGTAGCACAAATGATTAGAGAATACCTCACTACCCTATTGAGCCCTGAGAAAAGTAACCAGTGGAGCCATTGAAGACATTCTTTTCCACACGCATATTTTTCAGTGCGGATGTCTATCTTTCACACATGGGAAAACAGAAAGATCGGCAGGAAAAAAAAACCTTGTGGCATAACAAGGACTCTCAGGACTTTACACTTAGGCCACCAGAAAACTATTGCAGAGTGAGCGGAGAAAATGTACATCCACTACTTTGGCACTCAGCTCTTCTTCACAGAACTGTATTTTAATCACAAAGCAGATAAAAATGTATTTGAAAAAACATTTGATGTTCCATTTGTTCTTAAAAATCTCTTTGACAACAAGAAGCATTAAATATACACCGACTGCCAACACCAATCCAGCCCAGTGTTTTGCCTTCAACAGCAGCAATACGAGACCTTACTTAGGGAATGAGACGAAGCCTACACCACTTCCTGGTGTTGCTTCTCCTCACGTACTCTTTCAATATGCAAAAGCATGCAAGTGCCTTGCTGCCAGGGAGAATGATCCAGGAACACAATCACCTCTGCAGAACGGAAGGAAATGCAGAAAAATACAGTGGGGCACGGAAAACAGTTTGAATATCCTAGACTCACACAACTCCAGTTCGCACTGAACCTTCCCATCGCTTCTATAGTCACAGTGAAAAGCCCCAGTCTGAAAACTACTGTTTCAAAATCCCTTGCAGTTTGAAAGTCCCTACAAGCTCCCCATTCGGTCCTAGAACGACCTGAAATTCTGCAGCAGATACATGCACAACAGCCAAGAACTTCCACACACCTCAGCACAACAAACAGGATAGGCACGTTTTCCCACGTGCTTCTCTGCTTTCGAGATGACTTTCATGTAGCACTTAAAAACTGTTTAACAGCACACAAGTGCTAAATTCAGTCTTGTAGGGTTACAGTATCCCTCATCTACTACATACAGCCTCCAGACAGGAAGACATTCTTTTTCAATGTGACCTAGTTAAAAAAACTTGTTGAAATACCCTGATACTTCCAATTAATTCAGAGTTCTGATGCTTGCAAAGTATTTAAGCTTATGCCACAATCCAGATAATTTCTAAATACCAACTTTATTGCATGAAATGCCTTATGAATAAAATACTTCAAATTACATGTTTTTGTTAAGACGTATAATCTACATATGTACAAGGAAAAAACATCTTCAGAATACATTCAATTACGTGCAGATTACTGTAAGAAATAGATAAACTCAAGACACAAAAAATCTTGGATAAGACAAAACATTCCGTAGAAAATGAAACTTATTATACATTGGAGAGGGGAGCATGGGAGAAGGGGCAGTCCTTTGTATACCGCCTACCACGGGATTATTCCACAACAGTCCCTACTCAAAACACTTTGTGTCCCAGGCCTCCTAACTTTCATGGTGTTGTAGAGCTTGCCTATCCATTAAAACAATCATCTCTCATACTTCTGTTCCACATAAGAGACGCAGCACCATCCTTCATGTGATATATCGAGTTGTTCTGCCATTAGCATGTACCATGTACTTTTACAATACCAGAAACATACTGAGATAAAGCTCTACAGGTCTTTAATGATCCTGTTCTAGCAAACATTTTGAGAAAGAGGGTAATATCTGCTTCCATTTAGAAGAGGCAAAGCTGTTTTCTAACAGCAGCATAGCTTTTCCTCAGGATTTCTTCTAGATGCTCTGAAGATGGGACCACAACTAGGACTGACCTTAATTTTTTTTTGTTGTTTTTTGTGTTTTTTTGTTTGTTTGGGGGTTTTTGTTGTTGTTGTTGTTTTTTGGTTTTTTTTGTGGACTAACCACAATTAGATTACTCCACATTATACCAAATTAAGAATGCCTAAGAGCTACTCTCTATAACTAAATTCCTACAGGGGAAGCGAACCCAAAAATCTTTCAGAGGCTTTATTTTACCAGAAAAAGTAATGGTTTCCTAGAATTTCAATATATTAAAGAAAAAAAAAAAAAGAGACATGCTTTTAAGTTTCATACTTCTTGACTATTCCCAAGATTTCTGCCCAAGAAAGGTGCAGAAATTCAACTGCAGTTCTGTATTTCTAAAAGCCCAACATGAGACTACAGGCTAGTAACTGAAACCATCCTTACAGGATACTATGAGAAAGGACAGACTTAGGTAGACCAAAGAGTAGAACACACATTTTTCCTAGCCTTTATCACACCTAGTCCACATTATTACCTTAGAAGAGTTTTTCCTAAACGGTGGTTGACTGCTTGGTGCCAACTCACCACCTCTTCTGACCGAATGAATTTAAAAAGGACTCTTTTCTGATAGTATACCATTGCCATTGTCACAGCAGTGCTCATTATGCATGGAAGAATCCATGAAAACACTAAATGTCCCACATTACTCTAAATTCGGCTTCTATTTTACACAGTTCACATTTTACAGTTCTTGCATAGATTTTGAGAAGACACTGTTGAGAGACAGCTACACCCCTGAGACAGCATTCACACACCAATGAAAATCCAAGAGTACTGATGACACACATGTCCAATGCAGTCTGCTACAAGAGCGGCTCTTCAGCTGGATTTTAGCCCTGATACGCCTTCACAATTCAGACAGTCTCAAACACTTGACACATTTCCTTTTTGAAGAAACCCTTGTTGCATGGGTTTTTCTTTCCTCCTCCTTGAACAAGTTAGGCAGCAGCTTGAGTACATAACCACAGCTCTTAACTGCAGACACAGCATGCCATGCTGCCCAGGTTCGCAAAGATAAACCCAGCACACTGCTTTCTGCTGACAGCCGGAGGTGCAGTTCTAGAATAAGGCCAAAGAAAGCAGCATCACTAGAGGACGGATGCCAAGAAAACTTCTCAAAGTTGGAACTCTGACAATAAGCCCAAACAACTTATTGTAACTACTAATTTTTAAAAAGCTAATCATAAAGAGAACTACAACTCTTCACAAACACAGAACCTCACTCCTGCTACTACGGGTCACTAAATCAGGCACGGCCCTCCAAAGCATGTCAACACTTACAGTGAGTGCCTGCAGAACTGATTTATGCCAAGAGAAACTCCACCAATACATTTCAAGGGCTCTTTTTAGGATCTCCATCCAAGCGTTTCACTGAGCTATAGCTGAAATAAACCAAACAAACGCTAAAGCGTGTTTAAATACATTACAGGAAGCCCAAACTCCTACAACTGAAAACAAAATCTGAGACAAAATCAAATGGATGATCCTCACTCAAAACCGCACCCTCAGTATATATCTTCATATATAATTTAGGCTGACCGAGAATACTTAACATCTTCCCGTCGGAAAAACAAACAAACAAACAAGCAAGCAAACAAACCCCCAAAAACCCAAAACAACGCTTTCAGGTTATATACATAGACACATCACCACCAGAAATGTCCCAGACGTATTTGTTTCACATGTATGTTATTTCCAACCACCGCACCGGCGGTGCCGGGCCCCTCACACACCTACCCGGCCGCTCCGCCGTCGCGTTCGCCGCAGGCAGCGCTCGCCGCTTCCAGCCCCGGAGCGCGTCCGGCGCTGCAGGGAGGGCTCGGGCCGCCGGCACAGTTCGGCCGCGGCACCCCGCCCGCCCGCGGCCCTTGCGGGAGACTCGACCCGCGGCCCCGTCCACGGTACTGTGCACAACCACTCCACCCCCCCCTCCCGCCCCGGGCCTCACCGCCAGGTCCTGGGGCACCGCTCCGCTCATGGCCCTCACGGTGCCGCTCCGCCAGGCCCGTGCGGGCAACGCAGGCCCCGGCTCTGACCCCGTCGTCTCGCCCTCGCCCGGTCCTGCCGCCAGTAGCAGCAGAAGCCGCTTCCCCACGGGAGAGGCCGCCGCGTCCGCCATCCCCGCCGGGCAGAGCCGCCGCCGCTGCCGCCGCCCGAGGCACCGAGAGGCTCCTGCCCCGCGCTGGGCCCGAGCGCCGCCCGCCGCCGTCCCGGCGTGCACTGCGCGATCGACCCGGTTTCCCCCCCACACACACACCTTGTCTTTCCGGCCCCACAACGCCCCGCGCGGGACGGGCGGGACCCGGGCGGTCTGAGGGGACGTCGGGAGGGACAGGCCCCGCGGCGGGGTAAAGAGGGCCGATAGGCGGTCATGAGCTTCCCCTAGGCAGACTCTCTCACGACCGCCAAGTTCAAAACCTGGAATTATCGCAGAAAATAAGGAGTTTTAACCTAAATTTCTAGGTAAACACACAGAAGAACCAGTGCCCGCGTCTCAGGCTGGATGGATGAGGAACTGCTGCCGGCCCCAGAAGACCGGCAGCGCTGCACAAGGCCGGGTGCGTCGCTTTCCAGTGAGGCAGATTTTGGAAAGGCGTGCATTTAGGAAGTAATTAAGATACAAAATCAGTACGTTAATGAATTCAGCTGTCACGATTAGCTAATACATCCGAACAGTTATCATGTAGCATAGCACAATGTCCTAAAACTGCCCCTTTTCAGCATGAACAACCACAAAATACTTAAGCATCCTACAGTGAGAAAAATTATATGCGATTTTATATCTTGTGCTATGTGATATCTTGTATATCTTTATATCTTTTCTGCTTGTGCAGTAAAGGCACACTAGCACTGCTATAAACTGGGAAGAGGAGCAGATGCTGTACTCCATACCAGCACAAGGATACTCTCGTGGAAGTAGGTTGTTCTTTTGCACGTATTGTTTCTTCACTCCGGCGGAGTCCCATTTGACACTGAATTAGCAACAGCAAAGGCACGTTGCTTGCTTTCACTTTCATTTATTCAAATGATTGTGCCAGGTTGTTTTAAGTAGATGACATTTCCTCTTTGTTTCTTTCTAGTTAGAGGGATGCAATGTACTGACTGGAATATGGGTAAGGCAATGCCCAATACCAGTTGAACAACTACACAAAACTTCAGAGCATCAGCAGCATCAGCACTCGGTGCTCTCCTCCTGTGGTGTACATCTCTAAGTTTTGATTTACTACACACCACTAGATTTCCTAATTCCTCCCAGTTTTTTTAAGTACAATACTTACATGAAACATTACTGAATGGTAGCAGAGTCATTATGTCTTGCATCTAAGTGAATGCCATGGTAAATCCAAGATGAGTATTACATTCTTTGAAGACCAGTCTTTGCCCTCACATCTTAAGTTTCTTTACCGAAATGGTAAGATCATCGGCTATGCACCAGAAATAGTACCACCATGTGAAAGATTCCAAGTGCTCCTATACCCCTTCCCATTCCACCAGCTCAGACTCCCACTGCCATGATAAAGCAGAGCAGCATTTCCCACCTCCCAAGCACGGTGCTGGATATTCGAATGTCATACAGCACCAGATGGGCCAACAGTGATAAAATCCACCAACACTAGGGGCTTCCTAGGTGTCATTAATGATTGACCAAGACAGCATAGGCCATAAAGCATGAATTAAATTCAATTTATGAAATACCTAACAGCTTTTCTATGCTAATTCTGTTTCACCAACCCCTATTACAAGTTAGAAAAATTAGTTTCATGGGCTGTGTGTTAATTTCAAATGCTACTTTACTGTGAAAGGGTAAAGACAGCTACTGCTCTTAAACTACATACTTAAATGGCTGCAGAACCAGATACCCCAATTTCAGGTTGTGAGAAATCAGCTGGTTGTGTAACCATCAGCTTACATCCAAAGGTGTCCCTTAAGCACTGAAGATGGCTTCTTCTCCAGACTGCCACCTTCACAGACTTGACTGATGGTCGTGCTTCAGAATACAAAGAATGTAATTTGCCAGAGCGGCTGATCTGATTTTATAGAATTTACATAATTTGAGAAAAATGGGACTGATGCAGACACTCACCTGTAAAGGTTTCCAACCCTCCCTTTACAATATTGTATCTAAGGCTACCCCTTCCATAGACAGCAGCCATGTTCTTTGGAGAACTTTATTAAAATATATCCAAGAAGTAATCAAACATTTTCTAATGAGCCAGGAGAGAACTGAAGTGAGAAAAATATCTGTACAGAGGACAGTGCTGTAAGTTTTTGTTTACATGCTTTATTTCAATGTTTCACAGTTTAATCATTGTCTACAAAAATATATTTCTGAAACTCTGAGTCCTCTATAAAAAAAGCTGGTCAGCAGCAGTGACCCTGACAAACAGATTGTACCTTGGGATAGTGTGAGCACCTCCTGTAAGCAGATTAGTGCGGCTAGGGAACTCCTGCCTCGCCCTGGGAGACTTCTGTTCTTTGGGATTAAAGCTCTGCACTAGTTCTGAAGGAAGGCATTTAAAAAAAAAGTCATTCCACTTCTGTATACTGCACTAAGCTTGGGAGGGGGAGCCACAAGTTCAGTGTATCACACAGCAAAGAGTGCTGACAAAGCACTTGGCACTCAGGGAAAGGCGACCTCAGGATGCTTTAGTACTGGTTACTTTTTCTTTGAGCTATCCGTTCAGAACAGCCTTTGTCTGGTGATAATAGGTTCAGGCTGTCAGCAGAGGTACAAACGGCACACAAGCAGAGTAATCCTACAAATGCAAAGAGAGTCCTTCTTTGAGGACAAGATGAGGGCTCTGTTCATTTTTACCTCAACATTTTCTCCTGTGGCTTTAATCAAGGGGAAAATTACTGTCATATCCAATAACAAGCCTACATCATGTTGGATAGAACAGAGCCACTATCAATGCTGTCAGCTTCAACTCCTTGGTACCCATAACTGGAAATATTTCTTGCAACATCAATCATTGAATTCCTATGCTTACTAGTCACTAGTGTATCTAGCCACCAAAAATATGAACTGAGAAACTCAAGTTTCTCCCAAATGAGATCTTCCCACTCTTCCTCTGCTCAGTTATTTGACTGTCTATAGAGATACTTGCAGTTAAGAAGAAAAAAAAAATAACTTGGCTCTTCTAAAAAAATAAATCTATCTTGCATTGTGCTCTAGAAAAGACAAGGTCAATGTACTCTGATCCTCAAAGCTTGTAACTAGAAGCCCCTTACCACAAAATAATCTCAGACCTGAACCCCTAAGTGGGGCAGGAATTTTCAGCAGCAAATAAAGAGTAGTTATTGACAGACCGCTTCCCTAATGTGGTAATAGAAGATGAGCTCTCTGAAAACTTTTCTACACCTGCCTGTCAGAAGAGCTTTCCGAGCCAGCAGCTTGTGAAATCTGAATTTCCTAGAGATTAGAGAATTCAGGAAAGTGCTGATGGTTATTTTAGGTACATCTGCAATCAACGGGCTTCTGAGCTCCAGGCTTTTGTTCAGAAAAAGTTCTCCTGTAACTCATGCCTACCACCAGTCTCAGTCTGATCTACTAAACCTGAGCAGCCAAGGAGGTATATGAATTTGAAGTAGAATCAGCATCATCCACAAAAACACAGAAGCCAAGAAACTTCACTGAGACAAATACCTTATTGAAAAAAAGACACTCAGCGCTAGAAAACTAGTATTATCTCACTAATGCTAAACAGCTAAAGTGTAAAATCTGTAAGAAAACACCTGAAGTTTACTTCTTGACTATTTTCCTTTCTTGAATTGCTGGCGGGAGTGGAGAAGGGGAGGAGAAAGGAATGAATCACTGTATTAGTAGTAAGCCATTATAGAGAAGGCAGTATTGGAGAAAAATATTAAACCAGGAAAAAAAATTGGAGAACTTAGTTATTCTGAAAGCTTTCCATATCTTCCTAAACTAAACAGTCTAAACAGAGGATTTTGTCCATACTTTGTTTTTCCAGTCTGTTCCCATCTGTTCAGCTTCCAGTCACAGACACACAACAGAGAGAATAACCAAGGGAGGCAGAGAAACCCACACATAGGGTATATGCCTCCCATATAGCACCTAGTTTAATATATCCAAACAACATGAACAAATCAATCAGATATTGTTACATCTTGTGCATGGAAAGGCTATAACTGAAGTGTAACAAGATGAAATTAAAGGAAGACTTGGAATTAAAGAAAAATCTTCTCCTGTGGAACCTCTTGCTGAAGATTCCCCACCCCTCAAAGAAGCGATTCATATTCGATCATTTGTGAAACGGAAAAGACTTGCCAGCAACAATCCCGCCTCGGCTTCAGGTGAAAAACTGAGAGTATTAATTCTCCTTTAGTATCACAAAGCCTATTCACGTAAAACAAAATGCTATCTTGCGTTGCCCTGCTGCCCTGCCCTGCCATAGAGATGTAGTATATAATAGAATCATAGAATATGCCGAGTTGGAAGGGACCCATCAGGATCGAGTCCGACTCCTGGCCTTGCGCAGGACACCCCAAGAATCCCGCCATGTACCCGAAAGCATTGTCTAAATACTTCGTGAACTCAGACAGGCTTGGTGCTGTGCTAGCCTCCCTGGGGAGTCTATTCCAGTGCTCGGCCACCTTCTGGGTGAAAAACTTTTTCCTGACTGTTAAAAGCTGCCTTCTCCACCAGCACAGACAAGTGGGACGTTACTTCTAACTGATGCAATTATGCAAAAAGAAAAAAAAAATCTGTGTCTTAAAGCTTAGAATTCTAGCATGATGGATCTCTTGTGGATAAACACTGCCATAGACTACGAGGTACTTGCATGTGAGGAACCAGCAACTGCAGCCGCACATTATTGCTACTTGCCGTCTCTCAGTGCGAGCTTTTCCCATTTCTGCATTTTCTTACCTTCTACAAGTTATAGACTCCAGGGGGAACTATTCTGAAGCCTCACAAACATGGTGGCCACCAAAATACATTTGATGATATTTTAATCCCTTCCAAATTATTTAAAAGGCTGGCTTTGAGACCGTTACTTTTAACTTCAGGCCTAGAACTGCATAGAGAAAACTGTGTATGGTCAAGAACTAACAGTGCCTGCGCTATGCCTGTTCTCACAGGAAACGTTAATTAAAACAAGCGAAGTAACACACAGAGCTTAGCCTGGCTGCATTCTATCAAGGGCATAATGAAGACAATAGTCACAACTTCTCCAATTCACTAATATTTTTTCTAATATTCCCCATGGCTACACTTAAAAGAGGTTCAGCCAAATTAAATTTAAGCTACAAGTCACGACTGAAAAGTGTGCACTTGAGTCTGGTGTTCGGAATACTGAGGACCATCCCTGATCAGGCGGCTTCACTTCCACTTTCAAGTGCACAAAGACAGTTCCCTGTCACAGACAACTGAAGCAGATACACGGGAGAACTGATTCGTTATGTCAAGGGGAGGCAAGGTCACTGCTGCCATGCCCCAGAGGAGAAAGATTCATTAAGAAATTATCACTAAAGGGTTACAAAATAAAGGCAAGAGCTAAAGTTTGTCGGCAATGAAATGCATTCTCCTGTCCCGTGTGAACGGGAAACGGTGTCTGTAGGGTGTTAAAGAAGGTCCTAGGAGGAGATGCCCTCCTACTTTTTTCTGCTGCCAAAGGAGAGGAGAGAAACACGCTGCTATTGGTCAGCAGGAATCTCTCTGTCTGCATCCAGTTTGCTTGTCTCTCCTGGGGAAGGGGTACGTGGTGCAGAATGAGAAACAGGAGGGATCCCGTGAGCTACAATCCCTTCCACTACAGGTGGTTCTGGTAGCCCAGGGTTGGCTACTCCCACTACTGCCGGAGGAAACCTAAAACCAACAAAAACATAGAAATTACAAGCTTGTCCAACAGAGTTATTCAAAGGAAAACGAGCTACGCCCTCAGACGTGCTGGAAACAATTCCCTCTTTCTAACAGAAATGCTCTGAGACAGAACACAGGAAAAGTCTCCAGAGCTGAAGAGAAGCAGTGGTATCCTAATGCCAAATGACACCTGTTCTGCAGTCAGACAGTCTGAGGTCACACACTAAACATTTGAAAACAGATACAAAATTTATCTCCAGCTGAAGACATCATGACGCACTCTATGAAAGCACCTGGAGGGCTAGGAATTCCCTCCCCATCAGCAGGAGGAGTGTAAGCTGCAGTTATCCTTCACTGGGCTCCAAGACAGAAGTAAGAAGCAGAACTAATAAAACAGCTAGATGCAAGACCAAAAATAGGAGAGTGACAGTCATGAATTGCTAATGAACTATTCTTCCATTACTTCCATTGTGCTTCCCTATGCCCTCTCCATAAATACATCTCAACCTCTGCAGATCTCTCATAGAAGGAAAGAAAATGTATTTCCTACTTCGCAGATGGGAGACAAACAGAAGGGAAGCAACCTGCCCACGATCACCTAACAGGTCTGTAACAGATAAACTCAAACACACTCTGTTTAGACTACTGAACAAATCCACTGGACAACGTCTCGGTAATAGTCCATATCTGGGCTACAGGTAAGAACTGTGCTTTTTTATATAGCCCTAATGATATGCACAACTTCTAATGTCGAGCTCCAGTCCTTTTGGGGGGGCATTCAGCAGGCTTTCTTATATTAAGGTATCTCTTGGGCATGTCTTCCAAGAATTTGGAAATATTGGCCAGTATGCAGCTGGAACTGAATCTGACCAAGTACATGTTAAATCCTAGTACAGCTTTAGAAGTGTTGCTGTTAAGTTTTGGGAAAGAGCTCATATAGAGTATATAGGAACAGAGACATACCTGTTTGCAGGTACAAACAGTTCTCAAACCCCTGGCCTACTTCAGCAGGAAGATTTGCTTGGATAACCTACGTATCTCACCTGTAAGCTGCAGCTCCGTTGAGTTCTGGGTGGACAGTCGCAGGATCAATATTGGACCACTGAGATGCTAACAGCAAGTACTCCTTATTAACACAGTTTCTCAAAGCGTCAGGTATGTGACCTGCAAGGGCACCAAGAATGACAAAAAAACCCAGAAAACAGGTAGGAGAGACTTGTTCCCTGCAGCATTTACAAAGGAAAGTAGAAAGGAAAAGCACAAAGTCTTTTTCATCCACCTCCACAGGATAACACTGGGCATGGGAGACTCTCCTCTTAGTATCTGGTGTCTGGAGACAGCAAGAAACTCATCTTTTCTTCCCACTTCTATGACCCTGTGAAAACTATTGCCACAAACTGCAACTGCCAAGCCTCACCTTTTTCAAGAGACAATACGTACTACTCAAGGAAAAAAGCATACAGTAAAACTGTCAAAGGAATTATTGCAACGGATTTGGAAGATGTAGGTAAAAAGGCTTTCCCAGGGAGAGAAAGAGCCACTCTGGCATTAGGTACAAGAATTCTCAGAAGGCAAAGATACAATTATCAACTTACACTCCAGTTCCAGAAACCAGTTAACAACTCTAAGTTTTCAGAACAATCAGCATAATCCTTGCACGGAACTAACAAAAACCCACTAATTCAGCAGCAGCTGCAAATCTTCTTCATTACCTGTAATAGCTCTGCGGATCTCTTTAGCTGCATCTTCTCTGGATTCAATGGAAGCCTGTTCACTGTACCAAGCAGTGTGAGGGGTGCAGATAACATTGGGTGCATCTTTTAATGGCCCCTGAGCAAAACTGGAGGGAAGAAAAAGGTTTTTCTCCAGAAGTGATAACCCCATCTGTCCTCTTGGGCGTCACTGTAACCCAAATAACAAAAAAACAAAACAACCAAACAAACCAACAACAACAACAACAACCAAAAAAAACCCCAACAAAACAAAAAAAAACCCCAAAACCAAACAAACACCACCACCAAACAAAAAGCCCCACCAAACCACCAAAAGAATCATCCAGTTTAGGTGAACCACCAGATAGCAGCAAGCATGCAGGTACAGCATTACCTGAAAGGCTCAGACTCATGCACATCCAATGCTGTTCCTCTGATTCTCCCCTCTTTCAAGGCTTGTGCTAAGGCTTTCTCATCTACCAGCCCTCCTCGGGCTGTGTTCACTAAGAAGCAGCCCTGACGCATCTGGAAGAAGAAAAATATTACGTGCATTGAGAATGAGACTCTTCACAGAAGCTAAGTGAATCTTGGGAAGTCTACTGGAAATGAGCAGGAGTCTGCAGTGATTAGATGAGGCCTGGAGGAACTAGGAGTGCTCTCACTGCAAAGCTTACCACAGGGAAAATGCCTGCAGGCAATGCTTGAGAAATTTGCTTTAAAAATCAACAAACGAAACCACAAGACAACAAGGGCAAAAGTGGAACTCTCAAGTTCTGCACTCCATATTCATCCTACTACATTAAAAAAGAAAGAGGACATGAATCATGAATCAAGTATCCAGCTGTAACTGGACTACAGTGTCCAAACGTCTCTCATAAAAGCACTGGAAATCATTCATAAACTAGCGGAGTTTAGCCCGAGACTGACTTTGCAGTGGGCTTGGGCAGAGAGGCTTTGGCAGTGCTGTGTAAAACAATGTACACAGTCCCAGCCACACCACATCTAGCTCTAACCAGCGCAGTAAATTATTTTAAAGATAATGTGAAATTAAGGAATCACCTAAAATGTTCTTTATAAAGGAAACTACTTTGCAAGAAGAGCCAATCCTATTCTTCTCTTAACGTAAAATTCTATACAGCACAAAGCACAGGCACCCGGATCCACACGCGCCCAGCCTCCAAAGGCAGCAGGAGGCACACAACAGAGGCAGCAGGATTCACACGCTCTCGGCCTCTGTGAAAGCAGCAGTTTCGGTTTGCATTCATTTCCACAGTGCTCTGTGGGGGAAATCAAGCTCCTGCTGCACCTGTTTAATAGTGAAGTCATTGATGAGGTGATGGTTATGTTCATTCAGGCTGCAGTGCAATGTGATGCAATCGCTGTGCATTAGTAGATCCTGCAGGGTTCCTACTCGTTGTAAACCCAAGGATCGCTCCACTCCATCCGGCAGATAGGGATCATAGAAAATCACGTTGAAGCCAAAGGACTTGGCTCGCAGAGCCACTGCCTGTCCAACTCGGCCTTCACAAAAGAAAACCCACAATCATCAAGGAAAGGTAAAACAAACTTTAAAGACAAGATACTGGGGTAGACTGGGAGCCTACACTGAAGTTTACTGCCAGGGCCCAAGGTATCGCAGCCCTGGAAACCCCTAGGACTGCCATAGGGATCCAGAGGAGGCTATTCAGTGCTGCTCCTATATAGCTAATTCTAGTTCTTCCCCATGCAATAGCCAGAGCTTAGTCAAGAAGCGGTTGTTTTCAAAATAAATCTGGACTCTGAGTCAGAGATAATAATCTGGCTAAAAGAACTTGGAGAAGGCCTTGGTAGTCACCTTTCAGGCAGCTTTGTTACTGACACAGAGCCTAGCACACAGGGAAACAGTCACCGAGAAGAGCTGTATGAATGTTCCAATTCTTCTCGCCATTTGAAATCAAAACAAGAATACCCAATCCCCTGACATACACCCAGCTCTTGATGATGTCCAGAACAGGGCACTAGCATTCCTTAGGAGTCAGGGTGTTTCACAAAGAACAGCTGTAGAATTATCACTTTTCTCAGTACGTGACTCTTAGCTTCCCAAAAACGTTCACAGATCTCTTTTCGGTCTAACAATTCCCATCACTTACCTAGTCCAATGATGCCCAAAGTCTCCCCACGGATACGCACAGCACCTCCAGCAACCTCTCGAATCTGTTCTACGCTTGAGGCTCGATTCCCTTCCCGCAGAGCCTGATGTAGCCACGTAACACGGCGATAGAGGTTCAAGATGTGGCAAAGGGTAGAGTCAGCAGTCTCCTCTACTGAGGAGGAAGGGATGTTGCAAACTGCAATCCCTACAAAGCCATAGAGGTCATATAAGATTTTTGGCATCGCGATTCTAAAACAACATAAAGCTTTTAAAGCACAAATGCCGAAAGATAATTTGGTACTCCAGAACTCAAGAAACATAGGATTCATTTCAGAACCTCACTCTACGACGACACAGATGCAACCAGCCATCTTTTTGATCCCCCGGAAAATACCATTCCTTCTTTATAAATATCTATTTGATTGATGCACTCACCAGAAAAACAAACAAACAAACGAACAAATAAACAGGCTGAAATGAGAAAACTGGGCCATACAAGTGATGCAAGCAACTGACTGTTTAAAGAGATCTGCATTCACAATGATGCACTCCTTCCACAGATACTCCTGACAGATTAACAGGCAGACTGTAGAAGAATCGAGACAGATGGCTGAGCTCTGCATGCCTCACGGTCCAGATGCTCACTGCAAGCACCAGCCTCCCCAGGAGCAACAATACGTAACTAACTCATTAAATGCAGACAGAAGCCCCAGGAGCCGCTCTAAATCCATTTGAAGTTACGCTTAAAAATAACAACACATAACACTCCCACTCTAGAATAACATACAGCCACAAGGACCATAAAACCCATGGCTACAACTATCAGGTAAATTAGTAACGCAAGCAGAGTTGAAGTCCTAGAAGCGTAAATTACTGTCAGAAAAGGGAAAGATGGAACACTGTATCAAAATCTGGTAAGTCCTGAGCAGTCTATTAAAAAAAAAAAAAAATTGGAGGGGGGAAGCTGGCAACATACCATTTCACTCATTTGGTTCAACAAACCAGTCAAGAAATAAAAATAGTTAGATGGAAAAATGGTCTCTTCCCAAACATAACCCTAACCACTTGCCAAACCAAGGCAACTCTTCTGCCTCAAAAGTCCACCACCTAGCTAAAAGTTGGAAATAAAATCTAGGCCATGGTTGAAGGCATCATTGTTTCGTAAGCCTATTCGGAGGAAACATTTGGCTAAACTCAGACTGTGCTTACCCATGAGAATTAGGAGAGCAATGGCCACAGACAATCCCAGATATCTGACTGCTTTTCTCTCTCAAATTATTTCCAATTGTGCCATAATGCCACACAGACAACTCAAAGGACACGAGTAGGGGTAATAAAAAAACCCAATTTCTCTTAATCTCACCAGTTACCATCTCATTTAACTCTAGACAAGCCCCATGCATCCATCTGTTACACAGCCAGACAAAGATTTGTGTTAGCATGCAGTTTTATACCTAAATGTAAAAAACCACAAACACAGACAACAGCCCTTTGGTCTGAAGATTCAGAACACACAAGGAACAGTATCTTACCTCAGAATGAATTAAAAGGCCTGGCTAAGCATGAAAATAACCATTAATTGTCCATGAAAAAGCAAATCTGGCCATGTGTAAGGGTCATCATACTATCGCTCCAAAGCAACAGTGGCAAGCAGCGGTCTGATGGTGAAAGAACTCTGACTCATTTCACCTTGGATTAATGAGTGGGCAGTGGGGGAAAAGGGAAATCTTTAAATCTGAATGAATCAAAGAGATGGATGGTGTCCTTAAGTAGAGAAACGTAAGACTAGGTTAGGTTCCAAACTCAGCAAAAATACGTAAAGGCTGGATGAAAGCCAAGGACCTTGACAGTAACTCTTGAGACTATTCCTTTGAATCACCCAGATGAAAAGGCTCTTTTGACCTAATTCAAGCACTAGCCCAATACACACCCTTCATTTATTAGCAATTCATCTGCTCCTACAGATCTGAAAATTCCAACGCTTACCTATTTCAATTTTATATACCAATACCTGTATTTGATTTAAGCTTAACAAGACCTGCACTATGTTAAGGAAGCTTTTGAATCTCTTACACTTGTAAAACTTAAAAAAGAAGGGGAAGGGTACTTCGGTGATCCATCTCACCTAGGAGACTAAAAGGTCCAGAAGTGTCACTCCCATCTGTTTAATAAATAGCAGCTTTTTGTCACCCGATCCAGATGCTTTTCACATGCCTAGGGTTCTAAAGGGATAACTAATAAAGTTTTGAATCAGAACCTACTCGCAAATACAAAATTAGACGAAAACTCATGAAGCATTTACAGTGAGTTTATCCTGCACTTGCAGGCGGCTTTCAGACATCAGTTTGCTCAGGGGTCACAAAAAAACCAAAGTCACCTCACCGAAAGTTACCTAGACACCATATTCAGGTTCCTCAATCCCAAACAACAACAAAGACACCAACATCTGTAGCAGAGCAATCTGAAAGCTGAGAATCTTTCTTTTAAGCCACCTACCAGTGCCTCTATTGGTCAGCTTCCTAAAGACACCTGACACTGAGCAGCTCTAAATCTTTGTACGTAAGTTTTAAAATGCACTCAGCTATAAAACACAAAAACACGTGCAGTGTTCCATTCCACATTCAATTCTGATCACAACAGACACCTAATGGTGTCATCATACCTAATTCTGCAGCGGATTTGATGTCAACATTGTCATAGCCACTGCCAATACGCACAATGACCCTGAGGGCTTTGAACTTCTCCAGATCCTGACGAGAAAGGGTAATGGTGTGATACATCAGAGCTCCTACTGCCTCATTCAGCACCTACAACAAAAACCAGTCCAAATCAGTATCTGTTTGGTTACCTAAGAGGCAGAGCTCTACTTCTGAATCTTGCACATTTTCTTGCCCACCTTTTCATGGATTTCCTGAGTTGACTGAGCATCACAAAATGCCACTGTAGCAACATCCTTCAAGATGGGCATCTCCACAGTGCAATCTCGTCCATCCAGGAGTGCAACCAGTGGCCGTGCTGGCATTGGGCCATTCACAATAGGAGGCCGTATGCCTATTAAGAAAGTCAGCAGGAGTGATTACATGAAAGACAAGAATTCTGGAACCATCATCTGCTAGTCCAATAAGTCACTAAGAGTATCTAGGAACAGATTAGACAAAGCAAAAGACATGAATAGGAAACAAACACAGGGAAAAGAGCCTAGGAAAAAACCCATAACCACCTCTGCCACCACTTAATAAAGGAAAATAAAGCATGTTTTATCAATGAGATAATAGAGGTGATCTACACAGCAGCATGCCATCTTACTCCAGGCTCCTGAAACGGGTGACAAAGTCGCTTCACAGCTCCTCCCCAGTGACCTGCCCCCCCTCCATCCCAGCATGCCCAGATACTATTTCCCCCTTAAGTGAGCAGAACTTGTACGTCCACAGAGCCTCCGGCAGTCACTAGCATCTGGTCCTTTCCAGAAGGCCGTAGGCAGCGCCTCCGCAGGCGACGGGGCCCTGCTCGCCTCCGGCCGGGCGAACGCTCAGCCCCACAGGCGCGCAGCGGCTGCGTCGGATCCCCGAGGCATAGGGCAGGTGCCGCTCCTAGCCGCCCACTGCTGCCGCCGCTGCCGAGGGGCGCCCGCCCCGCCTCACCTTCGCAGATCCGGTCCAGACGCTGCCGCTTCACTTTGTGCCGGTCCATGGGCCGGGCGGGGCCGCGCCGCCCTCGGCGCCGCGGAAGGACCCGAGACCCGTCACTCGCCGCCCGCGCCGCTCCGGCGGAACCGGAAAGACGCGGCTGGGCCCACGCGGGCGGCATCGCCGCCACCGAGGTGCCGCGCGCTTCCGCTTCCGGTCCGCGGATGTTGGGGATGCGGGGGGTGCGGAGCCTGGCGGGACGGGGCGCGACGGGACCAAGTGGGGCTGGGCCGCTCCGGGGTCGTTCGGTACTCCCGGGTCACGGCCGGCTCCGGGCCGGCTGGGGCAGCAGGGAATGGGGCGGGAGGTTGGTTGCAGGAAGCTGGGAGGTGGATCCTGGGATGTAGCTTCAGGTCTTCCTAGGAAGTTCTCTGTGCGTGAGACAAAATAGGGAGCCGTTCGAAGCGATTCTGCTTCTGTTTTGCCACCTTTGCAGCCAGGTGTCCCACACCTGTCCCGTGCTCCTGGGAGTGGATCAGCGCTGCAATACCCGCTCATCCTGAGAATCTACAAGAACATCACTAAGCAAGTTCTGTGCAGTTTATTGAAGAATAAAGTCAAGATATTTATTGTGTAAGCGTTCCTGGTTCCTGGTTCCTGGTTCTGAAGTCCATACAGTTGATCTACTTTCACACAGCCTTTTCTTCAATACCTTCCACATTCCATTCAGATACGCCACGATGTCTTTTACCAGACCTCCTTGCGTTCCTCCTGCTCTATATTGGAGTTCGGTGGGCAAAAAGCAACGTGATAATTGGAACCGCCAGCTGGCGACTGTGTTGGGAGGAATGGGTTAAAAGTAGATTACTGCCTGTTGAGGAGGATTGTAAACAAGAAGCTGGGAATAACCCTTTCTAAACCAGTGTGAACACTCCAGTGATCCTCTGGCATGAACCCAGTTTAATGGTGCCTGTGTCTTCCCTGGTGTGCCTCTGCCAAGGGGTTGCTTTGGGGATCCCCCAGTTAGCAAGGGAAGGGAAATAAATTGCTCTTTGGGGTTTAGCCATGGGCGTGTGGCTGTCCTGGTTGCTGCCTGCCTGTGCTGACACACACTTGGGCAGCGAAGTGAAAGCAAGGCAGGAATGTTTGGCGAAGATAGAGTGCTTAGAAAAATGTGTTTTCAGTCCCACTGGGTTTGATGACCCTTAAATATCGCAGATTATTTCATGAACTGGTTGAAATAGTGACAGAACCATGGAGGGTGACTCTGACACCAGGAACCCGGAAGAGGCAAAAACCCGCCTGTGTGGAAAGAGACAAGAGGATAGGCTAAGGAATACGAATTAATGACTTTGCCTGTAATTTAAAAAAACGATAATCTGGTGCATGTAAGTTGTTTGAGGCCATCAGTGGGACTACTACTTGTTTCCAACAGTTTGTCAAGAATTAATCCAGTGTTTATGCTATATGCGGCTACTAAAAAATATTAGGTAGTTTTACCCTTTTGGTTTGCATGCCAAACCTCAGAGGCGAGCCTTCTAACACATTACCCAAACAGCCCTAGTCTTCTGGAGCACAATTGCCCATGGCCCATGGAGTTTCCCTTTACATTTATGCCGGATGACCTTCTCATGTCTGTATAAAAACTTCAGTTAAAATCTCCCTGAGTACATTCAGGTATCTTCCTCACCTGTCAACACTCTTGCTGATAGCTCTTCAGGCAAGTACTTTGTTGGATGCTTAAAAAAACCACAAGGGATAGGAGGCAAGAGAGGATTTTTCTGAGGACAAAGAAATTGGAAATCCTAGAAACCTTGTTGCCAGGGGCAAAATTAGTAGAGAAAGCCTCATCTATCAGCAGCTGATAAAGCAGCTCTGTGGTGTGGTCCAAAGTCCTGCCATGTATCAGAATCACAGAATAATAGCATATGCTCAGTTGGAAGCAACCCATCACGATCATCGAGTCCAACTCCTGGCCCTGCGCAGGACATGCCGAGAATCCCATGATATGCCTGAGAGCATTGTCCAAACACTTCTTGAACTCAGACAGGTGCTTGGCACTGTGACCACTGCCCTGGGGAGCCTATTCCAGTGCTCAGCCACTCTTTGGGTGAAAAAACTTTCTCTGATATCCAACCTAAACCTCCCCAACTCAGCTCTGTGCCTTTTCCTCGAGTCCTGTCACTGGTCATGAGAGTGAAGTGATTGGCACCGGCCCCTTCGCTTCCTCTCGTGAGAATGTTGAAGACTGCAATGAGGTCTCCCCTCAAGTCTCCTCCAGGCTGAACAAACCAAGTGACCTGAGCCATTCCTCATAAGGCTTCCCCTCCAGACCCTTCTCCATCCTTGTGGCCTCCTGTGGATGGTCTAGTAGCTTAATGTCTTCTTAATATTGTGCTGCCCAAAACTGCACACACTACTCAAGTGCAGAGTAAAGCAGGACAGTCACCTCCCTTGACTGGCTGGCAATGCTTTGCTTGATGCGCCTCAGGACATGGTTGGCCCTCCTGGCTGCCAGGACATATTGTTGACTCAGTAGGAGCAGCTTGTACCTCAGTCTTTCCTGGTAGTCTCTAAAGCACCTAATGCTGCTGATAAGATGTAAAGTAAACAGCCCCTGTGCTGCTGCCCTGCCACGTGCCCATCTCTTTTACAAGCAAAGAGGACAAAATTTACAGGAGTAATTAAAATGAGAACCTGCTAGCTCTGGTTCTGTGTTCCACAGCACTGAAAGGTAGTGAAGGTGGCGGCAGAGTGGGACCACTGATCTTTGTCGCCTAATGTGGCCTTGAGTCATCAGTCTCATGGCTTGATTGAAGTCCAGTCCATTTCACTATGGAAAGCAGCTGCAGGACTGCTGCTGAAACAAGAGGAAATAATCTAATCCATGCTCTTTAACTTGACTGCTTTATTACCTGCTTAAGTACCTTTCCAGCCTACAGGAAAGTAAAATCTTTGGTTTGGTTCCTGTCCGGGTTTTGGCACAGACCAGTGGGAGGGGGCATGGCCAATACCCTAATATTATTTGATACCACCTCACATCATTGCTGGGGGCAGAGAAAGGGACTCTTGCTCCTGAGGAGAAGGGGTTCCTTCTGGTGGGGGAAAGCATGGTTGGGAAGAGCCAGTCAGTATTGTCTGTGCAAATAATTTGTCTTATACCTTTTGCTATGAATATTGTTGCTGCTACTGTTCCTTATCTCATTGCTGTTTCTTATCTCCACCCATGATCTTTGCCTTTTGTTCTTCCAATTGAAGGAAGGCAGGGGAGCAAGCAGCGCAGTTTTAGTGGGAGGCAGTAAATTGGGAAACACCGTTCCGAAACCATGACAGTTCCATTATTTTTCTGACTACATTGAACACTATAACCCCTAAGGCCTGGGTCTGTCTTGCCACTGCCAGATCCACTGTCCTGCAAGCTAATTAAGCTTCACTTGAGACAAGGAGAGACAATATGCATAATGGATATACCCGGATCAGAAAAATGGGCTCACACTGCATCACTTAAATGCCTTTGAATCAAAATATAGTGTAACGCATTATTAAAACTACTTACTTCGTCTATGTTCTTGCCTCTGAAAAAATTTAGACTTAAGGCTGTTCTAAGGTACTCCTCCTTTCTTCTCTTGAAAAAGTATTTTTGCTTTCCTTTTACAAATAATTTTTCTTCTGAACTGCTCATGCCTTAAATCACTTCTGTCATCCAAGCATGTGCACGCTAACCATTGCCCTAACTAGCTGGTGAAGAGGGACTTAGAGAATCTCTAATCCAACATCTTTGTGCTAGTCAGTACTAACACCAACAAAAGAGCAAGTCAGCTGTAGCTTTTTCTGCAAGTTTGGATATAGAGTCTGATATGTCTCTAGATAACCTGTTCTAACACTGCACCAATTTCTTAGTGAAAAAGTTTTTCTTTTCTAGCACCCAGCCCGAACAACCCAAGATGGAATTTATGGCCATCATAATTTCTTGTATCACCTGCCATTTGGGTTCATGGCCTTTGCAGCTCGCCTTCAAGTAGCTGTAGGGTAGTAGTAGATCATCTCTGAAATTCCTCTTTGCCAAGCAAACAAGCCCAGCTCTGATAATCAATTTGTAGGTCATGTGCTATCATCTTGGTAGCCCTCCACTGGACCCTCTCTAGTTCCTCCACATCCCTCTTGAACTTCAAGGGCAGGAAACTGCAGCACACAGCAGTCCAGGTGTGGCCACACCATTGCTAAGCAGACATGAATAACTTCTTTCAGTCTCTGGCCATGTTCTTCCTAATACAGTGTGGTGTGGGGGTTGTTTTATTCACAATCACAGCTTACTGGTATCCATGGCAACTTCCAGGTCCTTCCAGCAGACTGCTCCTCATCCACTCAGTCCTCAGCCAGGAAAGATGCAATGGGGTTACTCTGTCCTGTTTCAGAACTCAACTCTCCTTCCTAAATGTCATAAGGCACCTGTTGACCCGGTTCTTTAATTTCTCAAAGTCCCTCTGGACTGAAGCTATGTTGTTCAGCAGGTCCATTGCTCACCCTGAATTTTTCTCATAATAAATTTCTTAGTTCCCTTTTCCTGTAGAATGACTTACAATTATTCTCACCAAAGATATAGTCTACCCATTGAGCTGTATGACTGTACTTAACCAGACAGACACCTAAACATCTCTGACCTTTCTGCTGTGAACCACACTGAGGCTAAAATACAAGAGCAGCTTTGAATTCTTTACTCATAGTAGTAACAAAAGAGTAAAACTCTCTGAGCCAGCAGTGGCCAAGTATTATTCTAGGAACTGAAACACAAATCTATGGGTAGCGGCTATGGATGTCAAACCCCTGAACCTTCTTTGGCAGTGAGCAGCCAGAGCTGTTTAGGGCGCTAGCACTCACGCTAGGAAATGGAGGAAGTTTTTATTTGGTTTTCCACAAATATAGACATCAACTTCTGCTGGGTTGTTTGCACTAGGTTAATATTTCTGTAGTGTGCAGGTGTTACTATTAGCTGTGAATGTCTGCTGTCTGTCTCTAGCCCTGTAAAGAGCAGAGTGTGGTGCTGTAAATATTAGCCCAGGCAGAGAAGTGTTTGCTCAGCCTTCCTCTGTGCTACCTCCCCCAGTAGTCCTCCGATCGTTCTCCTGACAAATGGACCAGACCAGCATCTTTTGCACTTCCCAGTAACCTGCTCTGGTTTTGACTTGAGAAGGGTTATAGTGGTGAAATCCTGAAAAAAAGCAGCAGAAGCACCAGTGTGCTATAATCTTCGTAAGATTAGTACTATACAAAATAAGGTACAACTAAGTAACTCAGCACCTACAGCAAACCAAATACTTCCTTGGTCAAACCCTTTCTTCACTAGCTGTGGTGGTCATGGATGTAGAGATGAAATGTCTAGCGTATCACTGGAACAGCTACTTGCTTTAATATAGTGATATACAGTAATTTCCATTCAGAAGAATTCTCTCACAGCAGTTCTTTGCAATAAGCAGGGCAGCTAATAATTTTTTAAAACTCAGGAAGAGGAGGGCACCACTGAATTGATTGTGAATACTTTATGTATTTGCACAGTTATTACCCTTTCTCTTGGGGTTTTTGGGCAGATAGGGTAGGTCTCTCTAATTATGCAAACAATTGACTTACAAAACGTTTCCCTCATTTTCATATACTAATGTTTGACATGCACGTGTTGGACTGTAACATTTTCCCACTGGTTAATTTGATCTTAGGATGCAAATTAAAAGGAAGCATCTGTTCAAAAGAAGCGCAGCTGCCTAAATGCCATGTGGGCTCTCAGAAATGCCGTCTTTCGTATGGGTGCAGACAAACAGCTCAATCATGACTGAGCCAGCAACAGGTAAGAAACTGTAATAACAGCCTTCACAACAATGACAAAAGGAAGAAGCCACAAGCTCAGTCATCCCTTCCACAGACCCAAGAATCACTTGGGGAATCTACTCAAAAGGTAGTCAGCCTCTGTATCCTCCAAGAACACTCCCTCCATTGGAGACTTACTCTCCCTTACCCAAGTACGCCTCCGAGGGTGCACAGTCACAGATCTGCTCTAGGTACTGAGGTATGCTATGAATCAATAAACAAACGCCTTGCGCAGCCCCTTCCCGAACGCCCCTTTTGAAGCGTCCCTGCACTGCCCGGCCCCGAGTCCAGCTGCTCCCCGGTCGCCCTGGGGACAGCGCCCGCTGGATGACCTTCCCACCCGCCCCGTCTCGCACCAGCCCCGACAGCCGCCTGACCTCTCCGCCCGCCGTGGCCCCCGCGGGCGGCTCCCGGACCCGCGGTGGGTCGGGCCGGGGGCGGCGCTCGCCGTCTGCACCTCGACGGGGCGGGCCGGGCTCAGCAGAACCGAGGCGGCGCGGCGCGCAGCATGTGAGCTGCAGCCCTGGACCTCGGAGCCACCGACCGCCAGCATGGGGCCGGCGCTGCTCCTGGGACTGCTTCTCTCCCGAGCCGGTAACAGCGCCCGGGGCGCGGGGGGGAGTGGGGCTGGGCAGGGCGGCAGGTCCCCGTCCCTCTCCCGGCGGGCAGACAGTGGGATCGCCCGCACCCCGGTCCCGCCGCGGGCGGCTGCGGGTTGCAGGGGCGGCGCCGGGGTCGCGGTAGCTAGGGTTGATCGCTGCTCCCCCCGATGCCGGGCAGGCGCGGAGCGCGTCCCGAGCGCGGCGCTCCCAGCCGCTACCCGGCTCTCCCGGCTCCAGCTGCTCCGGGCGCAGGCGGAGGGTAGGAATTCGCGATTCAAACCGTATAGGCGGCTGCTGCTTTGGTCCGAACGGGGAACCTCCAGTGTAGTTGTGGCCAAACTGGAGGGACTCTCTGGGGAGCGGAACGTCTGCCCTGGAGGCAAGGCGTGAGGAGGTGAGAGGAGATGCCGGGAGCCGATCCCTGAAGAAGGCCAGACGGGCACAACGCTGGGATTCCTTCGCCTGAGCTGGTCCCAGCTGCGCCGCGCTCTCGCTGGCTTCGCCCAGAACAGTTTTTGATACCTACCCCCCATGCATTCCCCCTCTGGAATGCTTTATAGCTTTCCCATAGCTTTCCGAGACGAGGCTCAGTTTGCCAAGACCAATCCAAGGAACTCCTGCAGAGATGCAGCTGATTGTTCTACTCTGCCTCCTACTACTGCCAAATCACAAGAACTGAGGATTGAAATTTTTCCTTGTCTTAGTTCATATCTTGTTCAGTCTTCAGGGCTGATGTGACTAGGAATAAGTAAATTAGAAACTGCTCTGAAACATTCCTAGTTTCTGTCTAGGGGTGCTTTGCACTCAGAAAAAGCTGCAGCTTTTTGACTGCAAGAAGATAGGCTGCTGCACTTAGACCACAGTAGCAGCCACATGATTACAAAAGATTTCCCACAATTTGCCATGTCCAAATGCCAGTGGTTCTTTGGTAACTGTGTTTAATAAAGGAAGGGCTTTCCTTCTGTAACTGTTGTATCTTTAAATAGCATGGTGCACCAGGGGCAGCAAGATAGACATATCTATATGACAGGACATTGAAAAGGGAGAATAAAGGTGTATTATATTACCCATCAATTGTTTTCTAAGGTATAAATAATCATAATATGTTAATTGGTTATTACCTTTTAAAGTGTTTTTTTTTTAAACTACAGATGGGATTCCCATACACATACATCTTTAACATGTTCTGCAACCTAGACCACAGATCTAGGAAAGAATTAGCTTTCTCATTCTTTCACATTGTTACTGGACCACTAAGACAAGGTTTTAAAAAAATGAAATAACTTGCCAAATTTCAGGGCTTACAACAACGCACAGCTAGTAAATGATGTCTATAGAGGTCATCGTGTTTTAAATTTGAGGTTTAGAGCAGCTTCACCTGAACCCACTGTGCTGTATACAAAGCATCTCAGATGAGAGATTTTTCACAGGGAGCTTGAAATGTCATCAAGTCTCTGTGTAAGAGGCAGGTGAGCTACAAAATACAGTAAGTTGCTGGAAGAACAAAGAAACTTGTACAAGTGAGACAGAGGTACAGAGATAATATTACTGGGCTGTAGGGAAAGTAGAAACTTTATGAAGCAGTCTGGCGTGGAATTATGCATTCTGCTGCTTATAGCAAATAAACTGATGAAGCTAGCAAAAGTGAAGGAAGTGAGAGAACAAATTACATGGTGAAGATGGTACACTGGGCAATATGACTTGTACCAAGATTTCCCCCTAATTTATAGTGATGGCAGACTGTAATAGTACTACTGCACCTGCTAAACAAGAGGATGATAGGTAAGATGGTGTACCCAAAGATAGATGGTAGATGTAAGGCTCAGCACAGTCATTTCCTAAAGCCAGCCAAGGAATATTGACCTGAAGGGAGGAAACGTACCAGCCTATATATAAATTTTATTAGCAAACTGTCTTGTTCCAAGACCTCATTGTACTTGTACTATTAACATAGATTCATATGCTGCAGTAAATGAAGAAAGATTACAGACTGAATTCACCTACCCGTGATAACATAATCATAAAATTATAGAAAGACTTGGGCAGGAAGGGACCTTAAAGATCACCTTGATTTACCCTCCTGCCATGGGCGGGGACACCTTCCGCTAGACCTAGGCACTAGGTTACCCCAAGTCCCATCCAACCTGGCCTTGGACACTTCCAGAGATGGGGCAGCCACAGCTTCTCTGGGCAAGCTGTGCCAGGCCCTTACCACCCTTTGAATAAAGAACTTCTTCTTAACATCTAGTCTAAATCTTGCCTTTTTATTTTAAAACTGTTCCCCCTTGTCCTATCACTATCTGCCTGTATAAAAAATTGCTATCCCTCCTTTTTTATAAGTCCCCTTTAAATACTGGAACGGGGTCCAGTGGAGGTCTCCCCAGAGCCTTCTCCAGGCTGAATAATGCCAGCTCTCTCAGCCTGTCGCATAGCAGGAGGTGCTGCAGCCCTTGGACCATCTTTGACCTCCTCTGGACCCACTCTAACAGGACAATGTCCTCCCTGTGCTGAGGGCCCTGGGGCTGGATGCAGCACTGCAGCTGGGGTCTCACGAGGGCAGAGCAAGGGGCAGAACCTATTCCCTCGACCTGCTGGCCATGCTGATTTTGATGCAGCTCAGGACATGCCTGGCTTTTTGGGCTGCAAGTGCACATGACCAGCTCACCCTGAGAACCCCCAAGTCCTTCTTTGGAGGGCTGCTCTCAACTGGTTCATCTCCCAGTCTGGACTTGGGTCTGGAATTGCCCTGACCCAGGTGCAGCACCTGTACTTGGACCTGTTGAACTTCATGAGGTTCTTATGGGCCAAACCTTCATCTGCATTTTTGGCAGGGATTTTAGAGATTGGGTTCCATGTACTTTAATTGACTGCGTATCGGCACTTCCGTATGAAGCTACTTGCATCCTTTGTTAAGGATTCATTTTATTATGCAAAAAATACACATTCTTAAGTCTTCAGACTCATTAAAGTAGTTGTTTTTATACCCTATAAATGGTTTTCTTGGTACATCTCTTAATGACCAGCATATACTTTAGTAATTGCAGCAGCACTGACTCACAATACACAGTATGGTATTACTATGTGCTTGTTGCACTGCGGTTTTCAGTGCCCATATAGAAGAGCTTCTTCAAAGCAGGCCTCAGCAACCTCAAGGTTTCACAGGGATTACTAGTCCATAAAATACAGAGCAATCCCTGATCCTGGCCAAGCTGAACAAAATTATTTTGGAGGCTTTTATTTAACCTTTTGTTCCCTCTTTCATTTATACTCATCCTTTTTTTTCTAAAGGGAGACAGCTCTTGTTCCTTATTCCTCCGCATGAAAGATCCCAACAAGTTCTGTCTCTTTCAAGGAGTCCTTGTTGAAAACAGGATCCCTGCAGAACAATGACAAAGTGCTTGTGTGGCATTCATCTTGACTGGGGTCCTAACAGTCTTTTCTCTGCTTGATCAGGAGACCTCATGGCTCTGCCCAGCAGTGACTGTGTTGTGGCAGAACAGCTGTGCCTCTCCGACTCCACCTGTAATGCCACATACAGGACCCTGGAAAACTGTGCCCTGGCCAAGACTCGCCTCCTTTCACTGGATCATGATAGTAGAGTCAGATGTCTGAATGCAGAACTTGACCTCGGGAACAGCTCTTTGCTGCACTGCAAGTGTCACCGGCGCATGAAGAGACAGGAGCAGTGCTTACGCATTTTCTGGACTGTTCACTCCAGCATGACAGATGGTGAGATGAAATAATATAAATTTACAAGTTACTAGTAAGGGTTACCCCCGCCCCCAGCTGAAAACAACTGTGAAAGTCCACTTCCCAGCACTGTAGGTAATTGCTCTGGAACCATATCTCCTAATAAAGAGAATTCATTACTGCTCTCTTTGATAAGCAGAGAAAACTGATCTGGTATGGGACCAGCCCTTCAAATACACCAGCGACCCTAAGAGACAAAGACAGCTACACTGAGATAGTTAGATTTAGTGCTGTGAAAAATACCTCAAAAGGGTACTATCTGTCCATCACTGAAAACGCATGTGATTATGACACACATTGCCATGGCATCCCTAAGTGTTTTGCTGCTTTCTTTTGTGGGATGCTTCTACTTGACCTCCCACTAGACCCTGAGTGTGCTGCACAGCTCCTCACTGAAGCCGAAAAATCCAAATGACAACATAGACCAAATTCCAGCTGGACAAAATGTAATGAGGGTTTTACACAGTAATAGCTTCACATTTCCAGAAGAACCATTCTTGGCATTTAGCTTTGAGTGAGACAGAGCATTTCTGAACTCTAGCCTGAGGAAAGAACCAGGGATAAATATGAAAAATATCCATTTAAGAATAAAAAAACAAACGAACAAATAAATAAGCTGGTCACAAAGCATTTCTCCCATCTTCCACTGCATAAAATATCTTGTATCTTGCCTAGGTTATTTCAATTTGGAGACCTCTCCCTATGAGAATCCAGCAAATGAAGAACACTGGAAGACAGATTATAATAAACTGGCAGCTCTGGTATCAGGTAAGAATTGTAATGGTTACATGATATAATACTGCCTTCTCTTATCTTTTCATGGGTTGAAGATTATTAAGAACAATTTGGGGTAATGGACCCTTTAATCAAAGGAATGCCTGCTCTGGCTACTTGCCTAAGTTTGTCACTCCTACCAAGTGTAAATATAGCCACAGATCCAGGCCCATGAAACCAGTAATAACCCACAATGATCCATTTTCTGAAACAAGCACCCTACCATGAACTAATAAAAAAATACTCTTTTGTAAGTAGTATAATTACAGTGTCATACTGCAGGCACGTAGAAGGACTGGTTTGCTTTGTTCTTTTTGATTTTTCAAATCTGACTATTAAGACAGGAGTACTCCTGCTTCCATACAGAATCTCTTCTGGAGACTTGCTTCATGGTTTTTGTGGGTTTTTTTGGCTTTACAGGCTCACAGTTAGCAGGAGATGCAACAAATCCATGCCTGAAAGCAACACACATTTGTAATCTGAGCAAGAAGTGTTTTCGTCTACGCACAGACTATGCCTCTATCTGCACCAAGGGAGTAGGAAGTGAGGATGTGTGTGACCGGCGCAAGTGCCACAGAGGGCTGAGGAATTTCTTTGAGAAAGTTCCTGAGGATTTCACCAAAAAGATCTTGTTCTGTCCATGTCAAGATGAATTTTGTGGAGAAAGACGGCGGAAAACTATTGTTCCCGATTGTTCCTTCCAGTATAACACCAAACCAAATTGCCTCTGGCTTCTGGACTCCTGCTTAGAAGACCATATCTGCAAGTAGGTCAGGCAGCAGAGGATGTTATCCAAGAGAACAACATTGACACTGATGGTCTCATTTTCATTCCTACAGATCCCGACTTGCTGACTTCCAACAAAATTGTCAACCTGTAGACATGTCTCCAGATCGCTGCTCTCTGCACAACTATGCTGCATGCCTGCAGGCTTACATGGGGATGATTGGTAAGTGATATCCACAGGAACATACAGGGTAGTGCTTTCAAGCCACGAACTTGCAGGCACACTGATGCTGTGAAGGACCATCCTGGTCTCCTGCAGGAGGTAGCTCTCAGTATACCAGTGAATATGCCTTACTAATTGATGCTAGTGCTCTCCCTTGCCTCTGAGGTAAATGCAGTCCAGAGAGAGCTGTTCCGTGGCGTTTTTTGCTGTACTTTGCCCCATCCTTGCCTGAGATTTCTGAACACCTCTTTGCATCACTAGCTGGTGCAAGGCACTCTAAGTGCCTCATAAACAATGCTCTGTGGGCTTGTGTGAACTAAGTCATTCCTGGAGTTACATCCCATCACAGCAGTGATTAAACATGGCATTCTATCACTGCCTGACTGTTAGACTCCTGATGGCTTGTTAGTATTGTGCATACTATGTTCTCAGGGCCAGCCAGAACATAGCACTACCAGCTGTTAGAAGCATGGTCATCTTTGGTTTTAGTCGTTTACTATCTACCAACTTACTAATACTTTTTCAGAGTGGCTCAAAAGAGGATGTAAAGAGCAGCAGTACCTCAGAAGCCGTAAATCTAGACTATACCTTCCATTTTTCCAGGTGGCTCAGCTGGTTTTGTGCTAAATGAGCACTGCCTGAGTGGCACACTACAGGTGCGCAGTATTTGTTTGTCAAAAGGCACCTGGCTACACGGCATTGCCAGCTACACAAGAAGCAAGAGTACCTTTTGCTGCCATGTATGTACCACAGCTGAGCCCATGCAGGTCCTTCACATCCTAAAATAAAAATCCTTCACAATTCAATACTTGCACCAGCTTCAGTTCTCAATACTTCTCACAGAGTGCCTGAGTTGGGGTAGCAATCTCAACACTTTCTCACAGCCCAGCAGACTTCAGGTAGGTGCACCAAGCCTGGGTCACCTAGTTGGCACTCCTGACCTCGCCTGGGTAACGCGCTTATAACAGTGGAAGGTTTCTGCCTCCAGGGCAGCATTTCCTTTAGTATAACATGATTCATAATGCTTCTTTCATCTGGGGGTTTGGGACAGGCACACCCATGACACCCAACTATGTCAGTAACTCCAGTGTGGAGGTCTCCTTGTGGTGTACATGTGAGAACAGCGGCAACCAGAAGGAGAAGTGTGACCAGATACTCGGCATGTTTGAGAGCAACAAATGCCTTGGTAAGCATCAGTCACATCATGGAGAAACAGCTCAGCAGAGGAAAATTTAACTCCTGTGGTTTCAAGATCCTGTGTTGCATTGCTCTTGTGAATAGTTCTGTCTTCTTCTGCAATGTCTCTGTGGATCTTCTCTGCAACCTATGGGACCAGCCCAGATCTGGTCTAAGAAGTGTTTCTCTATCTTTTGGCAATATTTCTGTTCATCTCGAACACCCTTGAATCTATTTCCAAACGTCATTCAAATGAAGGGCACTGCAAAAACATCACCGAGGGGAGGACAAACATGCTGTATCCATAGGTTGCTGAGTAATCACACCTGGGCACCAGGATTATGGGGTCAAGATTCCCCTCCTCGTCCTCTGTTTCTGCACTCACCCCTGGCCCTCACTTAGTCAAGATAAGTAGCTCCTGATGCAGCCTGTTACTAGATTCAGCCTAGCAGTTGCAAAAGTCCTGTTACATGCAACTGTGTAATCCTAAATCTGTATTTCTTTTATCTCCCTAGCATTTTAGCAACGTACCTCAATGAGATTTAAATATTTTATGTTTGTGAAAGCTTTAAAAGGATATGAAATGGCATAATTACATAAATGATTAATATTTAAACCGACCTCCTGCAGTATATAAAAGCCTTAACACCCAGCACTATAGACACATCTACAATTTAATCATCTCATCTTAGATACTACAAACCCCTTACAAAATACAGAGTTTGGAAAGTCACAGAGGGATCCAAAAGTCTTCAAGTACAGTTCAAACTGTTTTTGCAGTCTGCTCCATCTCTCAAGTAAACCCACAAACTGACAGGCTATTCACTAAACAGAGAATACATATTTTCTAAATCAAGGCCACACAGCCTGTGAGTGTCTTTCCTAAAATAGCTTTTCTAAACTTCTGTTCACTAGACTCCAAGATATATGCAAGAAAAGTACAGTAAGACTCTTTCTTTACTTCTGTTTGCAGAAAATACTATTTGGTCTCAAATGCACCTGAAGCAGACAGCCCTAGAAAGACAGGAAGACTTGCTCTATTCATCTTCCGTAAGCTTCCAAGGAGACAGTGCTAGCACATCTCTCTCTTCGGCAATGTCCCAGGTACGCAATGCTTTGTTGCCTTCACAAAGCAGCGAGTCAAGTAGCCTAGAGATAGTAGTTGAAAAACCTTGGATCTGCAAATATGTGACTTTGGACATCAAACCAAGGGATGCCATGTGCATGCAGAGCACCGGACTACTCTACCTTAAGTTATTCCTTCCACAGACAAGCAGAGGCTGTATGTCTGGTCACAGGAGTTTCAATAGTCTCACATTAGTGCTCAGAACTGGAAGTTCTGCAGCCAGAAGATTGAGCATAAATGTGTCTAACTGGGATTCATCCCTGCTTTTTATTTCCTAGGTGGCTGAAGGGAAGACACGGCGAGACAGCTCCAAACAGAGCAGTATGCCTATGGCCTCCTCTGTATATTCTGGAGCTGCTACTTCCTGGCCTTCTCTGGCTCTGTTCCTGCCCCTGTTGCTGAGCCCACATTAATGTGGCATAAGTGGAATCTTTCCTTCCCATATTATTAATATTATTCCATATCCAGGCATGTCCCAATACAGATTTACCTTTGGGAAACAGAAGGCTTTCAGACAAGAGGAATGGCCTTAACCCAGAATGGCAGTTGCTGGAAACCTCCCACATACTTGCACCCCGCTTTTCCCCCGTCGGTTTGCACTGCGCTCTGCAGGTACAGTTCTCACCATTGCTTCTGCTGTGTACACATTTTGATTAACAGGCTAATGTTTAATAGGTTCAGCTTAATAGGTTCAATCAAAAGTCTGATTTCTGTCAGAACTTCTGCAGAGTTTGGTTTCTGATTGTAGGGATGACCTGACAGTGTCTCCGACTGCCCCACCATCTGGAGCTCCTTCTCAGGCATACAATCATTGAATGGTTTGGGTTTGAAGGGACCTTAAAAAATCATTTAGCTCCAACCCCTGTGCCATGGGCAGGGGCCACCTTCGACTAGACCGGGTTGCTGCAAACCCCATTCAACCTGGCCTTGAACACTTGAAGGGATGGGGTAAGCACAGCTTCTTTGGACAACCTGTGCCAGTTCCTCACCACCCTCATAGAGAATAATTTTTTCATAATATTCAATCTAAACATACCCTCTTTCGGTTTACAACCGTTGTTCCATATCCTGTCCCTAGAGGCCCTGGTAAAAAGTCTCTCTCTGTGCTTATCATCCCTACTTATGTATTGAAAAGCCACAACAAGGTCTCCACAGAGCCTTCTCCAGGACAAACCACATGAACTGTCTCAGCCTTTCTTCATAGGAGAGGAGTTCCAAATTTTCAAAATTTTCATGGCCTCGTCTGGACCTGCTTGAACAGGTCCATGTCTGTCATGTACTGGGCACCCCAGAGTTGGACGCTGAACTCCAGGTGGATTTTGGGGGGTGGGATAGAGGGAAAGAATCACCTCTCAGCCTGCTGGCCATGCCTTTTTTTATGTAGCCCAGTCTGCAGGAAGGCTTTCTGGGCTGCAGGTGCGTTTCACCGACTCATGTCTAATTTTCCGTCTACCCATTTATCCAGATCCTTTCCTGAAGGGTTGCTCTCAATCCATTCACTCCCTCACTCTGTACTGATATTGGGGGTTGTCCTTGCACTTGTACTTGTTGAACTTAATGAGGTTTGTTGGTATCCACTTCTCCAGCCTATGAAGGCGTAGAGTAGAGCATATCATCCTTAAGACTAGAAGCATGTACTTCAGGGGAGATTGCAAGTAAAGCTCAATAAACATACATGTGAAGTCCTTGGTAAAAACCATCTCTGGATTACTTTTGGTACCCTTTTCAAATCCATTCTTTTAAGTATATGAAAAATACCAGTCCAGATCAAGAACGCTGTACTAGAGTTTATGCTCCATTCTGTTTTGTCCCTTCAACATACATATAATCCATTATTGCAGCTAGCAACACACTGGGGTTTTGTTGTTCAAGATGAACGGTGCTCAACTTCAGTAGATTTAGTCTTATCTAGCAAAAGATGATCTTGCCTGGACTCAGGACAAACCTTCTCGGTAACTCTTAGGGAATGCATTTGGCTCACTGGAGGTGTATTGACCACAAAACCCTGGGACATTCAGTTGCAAAAATCTCCTTGTACCTGTCCACATATTCAAGTTACCATTGTCCCCTTCCAGCCACCTGTCCCATCTTCCTCCTCTGCCAAGCGCTATTTCATGACCTGTTTATTCTGAATGTAAATGTGTGTGCTGTGTAACTGCTGTTAGTTTGTACTGTGTTTGTCTGTTAAAATGTGGTGTTAAGTGAATATTGATTTCTGAGCATAGGTTAACAGTCTACAATCAATTGTGTGCAGGAGTTGCCTCATCAGTCAACCTACATTTTCAAATAGCCAGAAACTTGGCTCGAAACAACAACTCCATGCACACATATAGTGCCCATTGCTCATCCTGAGAGGCAGCAGATCTGAACAATACTGTACACATCCAAACAAGATTACAAGCCCGAACAGAGGCAGAATAGCTGAGTGTTTCTTTTTATCCTATGCTTTATTTGTTGCCAGGGAAGCACCAGCTAGGTAATATGCTGTGGTTCCCAGTCACTGTCAGACACTTTTTATTACAGAATCTTACACTGTCGTGTGTATCAAAGTAATTATCCTTCTGCAGTGGTAATATTTCCAATTCCAGACTTCTATTTATTTCCTAGGCAGGTAGAGCAAAGAAATCATGCATGCAGCAGCATCATCTCCTCTGTCACACAGAGAAGCAATGCATTATTTACATGCATAAGTATGTCTTCTTAATAAACAGGAGTACTAATGCTGGTATTTCTCATTACCTACTGAAATATGGCTATTTGGAGCAAGAGACAGCACTGTTTCCACATGTTTGCTCCATTATTTAATAAAAACAGAGTCTGTGTAACCATAATATAGTATCTACATTAGACCATCCTCCATATGGTGGGACTTAGAAATGTGTCAAGACTCTTGACTGTAATGTAATAGCATCTGTTATCTCCAGAAGTTAATGGAGAGTGGCAGGGAAGAAGAAAATGTTATTCTTTCCACTATTCCACACAACAGAGAGAATATTTGTGAGAATAATGGAGTAGATTTCTGAGTGATCTGTACCACACACACTGGTACACAATGTACTGCATTGATCATCCACTCATCTGCGCTGTCATCTTTCCTCTTTCCCAAATTTAGTGCTGTAAGACAGATTGATATGGAAAAAGGAATTAGCATTTTACTGTTCATGTTTAGGGCACAAAATCCCTACTAAGAAGGTTATTGATTGCAACTGCAGTCTTCTGTCATACCCTGTATTGTAAGGAAAACGCTTGACACGCGGACAAATCATGCTCTAGACTGAAATTGAAGCAAAACATGTCAGTTTATTGGCACAGTTTTTCCAACTGTGTCCCTTTTTCATGCACCTTTATATACACAGCTGCCTCTTAGCTTGTTCATCAGTAATTGTAAGCAAAATTCACTTCTAACTACACCTTCATTCACAGGTATTCACACTGCTGTGAGTACAAACCGATTTTCACTTAGACTTTTCTAACACCTGATCTCCAAATACCACGGTTTTCCAACTACACAGCACATACGCATGCACAAGTTAACTGCTACGAGAAGTGTCATGCCAGTATCACTATCAGTTCAGTTCTGTTAGCACCACCAGTGTTCCAAGACTGGCATGTTTCCTAAACCCCTTCGGAACAGCCTACTAACCATACCACGGGGCAATTAACAACCCCCCCTCAGCTTCTGTTCCTGGAAAGTGGAATACAACATCCTGTGACCACCTGTGGTTTCACAAAAGATAATCCACAAAACACAAAAATAATCCAATAAAAATTCTCTATCCAGACAGTCTTAACAATGAGCTTTCAGAAAGCATATATGAGGAGGGAACCTTCTAATTATTTAATGTAGATTATTTTTTAAAGAGTAAAATCATGCGAGGTCTGACTAATAAAATTTATCTTGCAACTCTAGAAGTCTCCTGCCTTCCTTTGCATTTCATAGAAGCTACACTCATTGTCTCCACTGCTGGAGACATTATGGGAAAGCAATGTAAAGAACAGAGTTAGAATCTCTTGCAAAGCAATCTTGACAACTTTTACAGGCATCACTCACTGTCAGATACTTCAGATGTGGCTTCTAGAACTCTAATAGCGCCTTACATCCCTTAACATGATCTAATGTAGCATTTACAAGGGGCATTCATGTAGTCCTCCAGCAGTGAGCTCAGCCAACTGTTAGGTAAGTGGTTTCTTGTGACGAGAGAAGCAATACACATTTCTTGCCCGAGGTCATAAGCTGGATGATGCCAGAGAAAAACCTTGAATTCACAAGTCCAAAATTAGTGTCCTTGCGTTCAAATCGTTCCCACTGCCTCCAAGAAATGCCTGTGTTTTAGTAAGAATCAAGTGGCTTGCAGTTTTCCTTTTAGAAGGGGGAACATTATGTTACTGCAGATGAGGAAAAGCTAAAGCACTGTTTGTTTCAAACAGTGATTCCTGGCTACAGATCCCTGGCACACCTCTCAAAGTCTGTTGACAATAAAAGGTAAAGTGCTACAGGTTCAGCATCTGTAAAGAATGAAAGTATCTTTTTCAATACATCCTAAAAATAATGTCACTCTATTTGCCAAAATGGTAGGCAACTTTACACAACAATTAAAAGGAGAATTGTCAAAGTAATCTCTGAGGTGTCCATGAACCAGGCAAAGCTTCTGGGGACAACAGTGGAGAAAGAGGAAGCCAACCAGCAGTGCTGAGCTCCCCAGGATCGTTGAGCACTGCTATGGAATCACAACCCACAGCTATTCCACAGCTGCTTCCCCCATTGAAACAGATCCTGGTAAATACAATCAGAAGCTAATCACTTCTTCCCCGGGGACTTTGTGGCTGAACCTTTTTTCATTTGAGGCAGGGTCGGTGGAGGCTGAGCTTGGTTAGTCTCTAATGGAAGCTCTTCTGATAGGTGATTAGCTCTCCTCCAGGAAGTGACTTGGTGTTTGGGTTTCTTGCAAACCCCAGGGTTAGCAGAGGTCAGGAGATGCTGCACTTTCTCCAAGTGCCTTCATGAAAATAGCCCCACATACTTTCAATTTACAGCTGATCACCTCCATTATCCCCAAGCTAGGAGGAGATGATCAGCAATTGTTAAGTGCTTGAATCAGACTAATAGCTCACTGCTAATTCCCCCAGTAATGGGAATCTAAATTCCTGGTAAACAAACGGACTGCTTTTCACACAGAGGGATGAATGCCAAAAGCCTAATATTAGAGCTCTGGAACTAAAGCTTTTAGAGCAATCCTGTCCACTCAAAGATGTTTAATGACATTATGTACTAAATAATTAGAAAATGAAGGCCCACTTGGAATCAATGGGTTACGGTCTAATTAAGATGACAAAGGGGCTCTACCCTTTTTTAAACAAGTTTATACTAAAATGGTGTACCTGATAAATGGTGCTGATAACTATGTTTTTACCTTTGGGCAGAACAAGCAGACATTAAGCTAGCACAAAATAATTGTGTGATTTTTGGCTCATCTTTCTTCCCACTGGTCCCACCTGTTTTCCTGTAAGGCATGTGATTCAGCTCTTCCTCCCCCACATCAGATGACAAAATTTATTAAGCAACACTCAAATCACTTATCCTGATGCAGAGAAAATCATCTTTGCCTTTGCTTTACTGTATGGCTAGAATCACAGAGGTCACACCATGAGATGCTTGAAGAGCTAAGAGGTATGGACTGGACCCTCTAGAAGCACTTTGCAAGAACAATTGCCGGTGAGCCTGAGAACAAAAGACAAAATTATTTATATACAGAGATAACCATAAAAAGGCTGAGAAATGCTCTACTGATAATACGGATGAATCAAAATTAATTAGTAAATCACATGACATCCTTATCTCCAAATTGAAGAGACAGAGGTTTGAACAATGGACAAATTGTTGGATAAGGAATTGGCTGGATGGATCCAACCAGAGAGTTGTGGTCAATGGCTCTATGTCCACACAGGGTGAGCAAAGTGCCACTGTGCTCTTCTCCCTTTCACCTTTTTTTCCCCACCAGTCTAGTACTTAAATTACTTTATCTTCAATATAAGTTTGCCCATTAGATACTGATATTACAGGTCACTGAGCCTCACCGCAAGAAACTGAAATTTCTTTAACCATCTGCAGACAGTCACTTGTTCCCCAGCTTTCGAAACCATCAGCTTCTTCCTTTTTTTTTCCTCTCCCTAAAGAATCTTTTGATTAACTGAAGTCAATTTTGCTAAGTGCTAGTGGCTCTAAGAAGCTTGTTTTGATCCCCAGGGCTCCATTACATTTTCAGGGCTACAAAACAGGAATTGCTCAGTCTTTCTGTAGAAATGTGAGATTAGCAGCTAATTCTTCCAGCCTCAAGCTCTTGGGATTTCACACGGCTCATTCCAAATCAGAGTATGTGCCCCTGTTATGACAGTTCTAGCAGAAAGGAGCTAAGAGATTTCCCATCTTTTTTTCTCAATTTCAATCCATTCTTGTGCAAAAATTTTAAAGCACAAGGAATCCAGTTCCACAAATACACTACACAACCAATTACTATTCTACTCCCAACTGGGAGCTGCAGTGGTATCACAACAGAAGCTCTGTTGTGCTCTTAACACTTCATTCTTAATATGCAAATACAAAACACAGTGTAAATGGAACTAACACAGAACTACAAATCACAGTGAAAATACCAGTTTTATATACATTCTCAACACAGAAAGGTACTAAGAGAAAGATTATGACTTGTCATGAAGCAATTTACTAAAATATTTGGAGTAATAACTGAGCTGTTTTATTCATACTGTGTAGGACATAGTAGTCCCTCTACAAGGTTGAAATGCTAACACTAAGAGATGAAGGTTGGTCTCTCTTCTCAAGCATCACTGAGTTACATCTTCCATCTGGTAAATCAGGCACAATAAAATGGTAATGAAATGGAAAAGCAGTCACTGCACAGTAATGAAGTTCTTCCCCATGTTCAGGTGGAACTTCCTGTGCATTAGTTTCTGCCCATTGCCTCTTGTTCTATAGGCTGGTACCACTGAGAAGAGCCTGGCTCCATCCTCTTGTCACCCACCCTTCATACACATTAAGGAGATCTCCTCTCAGACGCCTCTTCTCTAGGATGAGCAGGCCCAGCTCCCTCAGCCTTTCCTCATAAGCAAGATGATCCAGTCCCTCCACCATCTTCACAGCCTTCGGCTGGACCCACTCCAGGAGCTCCATGTCTCTCCTGTACGGAGGAGCCCACTACTGGACACAGCATTCCAGATGTGGCCTCACCAGCGCTGAGTAAGAGGGCAGGATCTCCTCCCTCGACCTGCTGACAATGCTCTTTCTAATGCATCCCGAGATTCTATTTGCCTTCTTGGACACCAGAGCACACTGCTGGTTCAGCAACAGCTTATGGTCCACCAGGTCCTTCTCTGCAGTGCTGCTCTCCAGCACGTCACCCCCAGCCTGTATCAGTGCTCAGGTTTATTCCTCCCCAGGTGCAGGACTCTGCATTTGCCCTTGTTGAATTTCAGGAGGATTTTTTCTGCCCATCTCTGCAAGCATGCAGCTCTGGACAGGCTTCCCAGAAACATAAGTCCTGGAAAAACAGGCAGAAATGGAGACAGAAAGATAAACTTGCTTTACAACGTATTTAAAAGGAAAGTCAATCCTTTAGATGGTCTATTTTGCACAGACTGAACTAATCTGGGCAAAATATAATGTAAGAGATGGACACATTTTGTAACACAAACAAGTGGACAGCTTCAAGCAGGGGGCTCTTTTTCAGCCTAATGCAGATGTCAGTTAATTAGAGTAGAAGGTTATATCATTAGTAGCCAAATCAATATAAAAGAAATTAAGAGCTTGAATAGCAAGCTTCCCTGCTTTCCAGCACAGCACCCGGGGCTGTATTTAGCTCAAATTCAATACACATTAGTGGACAATCAGTGTAGTCTTGTATGGGGACATCTTCTTGAAATACTTTAATTGGACTCTCTAGTGTTATCAGTGCTAAACAAGATGTCAGATTAACGTAGATGCTTTCCCAAATGGGACCAGCAGCCCACAGGCTGGAGAAGCCACATTTACTTCTATTAAAACCTCACTGGTTTTCCAGCATGTATTAATAGTATTACTTTCACAGTTACCTTAAGAGTGGCCAAAAAGCATACAGCTTTTACATACAGCTGCTCCATCCTGTAGAACTCAGCAGCCGCCATACTGGCAACAGCAGATCCACCCTTCTTGCCATTTCAGTCCCGGGCTTCATCACTCAAGAGCCCATCAGTCATACCAGACTGAGAGTTTTTACCCTGTATTTATTCTGCAGAGAATACAAATCTAAATTGAAATCAGCAAATGTAAAATACTCAACTGAGAACTCCTGTAACTGGTATGAGATTTGACATGGCAACATTACATGTTGCAGCATGCACTTCTCATGACAAAAATTGAAGCCACTTCCCATTCCATACACATGCTTAAAATAGTTTAACAACCTGGGCATCTAGACAAAATTCACAAAACTCTCTCAGAAACAGTTTGAAAGCACGAATTACAGAAAAGAAATACTTCAATGGCTAGAGGTAGCACTGAACATCTCAGTGTCAAACTGGAAGGCCTTATTACCTCAATTTCTGTTGACTTGTGGAAAATTCATAGGAAACAGGCTGTCACCGAAGTGACTATTGGGTTTTTTGGACTTTCTAATCCATCATAATGCAGCTAGCACCAGACAATTTAGTTATACTAAATTCTGTTTCAGAACAGCATCACTCTCAAATAAAGAAAATAAAGTCAATTATGTGCAGAACATACTTTAGTAATACTTAATGTAATTTTCCTCAGGATGTCTAATATGATGCACTGATACACCAAGGAAATAAATTTTGCATTTGTATCAGATCCAGTGACAACAGAAAACACTTTTGCAGCAACTCATCAACATGGTAGAAGTCTGCACGCGCACTACTTTATCTTCCATCCAAATCAGTACACCTCAGTTAATAAGCTAGAAATTTTAATCTAATTAGCACAGGTTAAAAAAGCCTTGTAATCTAGCACTGCCATTTACTTGGATACTCACAACACCCTCAGAAATTCTTCACTTGAGCAAGGCTTACAAATCATTACATTCCAAAAGAACTGTTAAAATTTCAGGAGTCATCACAATTACACAAAAAAATTTATTAAAATTCATTTTATCACCACAACAGTAGAAAATAACCTGCTAAAAACCATTTTAAACTTCATTCTAACAACAGACCTATGAAGCAGAAAGAAAATTATTTTCTTAATACATGCACCAACATGTGCTGGGGGCCACCCAGCTAGGAAGCTGCTCTGCAGGAAAGGACCTTGATCTTGGAGGCACCAGGCTGCACAGAAGCCAGGAGTGTGACCTTCCTGCAGATGGAGTGAGATGCATTAGGAAGAGCATTGTCAGCAGGTCAAGAGAGGTGATCCTGCCTCTCTACTCAGCACTGATGAAGCCACACCTGGAGTGCCGTGTACAGTTTTGGTCTCCCTAGCACAGGAGAGACACAGACATACTGCAGAGAGTCCCACAAAGGGCCACAAAGATGATGAACCAAAATATTTCACAAATGAAGAAGGTTTTTGTAGTAGTCCAAAAAGCCCCCTAAAGCACCATGTTTTATTCAGGTTTCTTCCTGTTACATTCTAGTTTTTTTTCCAGTAGGAGTAAAGGACAACACACAACCCAAGAGCTCTGCTTTATAAACTCTTCAACTATCCTTCATTTACTTACCCGCTGAACTTTTACTTAGTCTGGCTATTAAAAAACCCGTCAAACAAACAAAAACAAAAGCAACCAACCAAAGCAAAAAGCAAAACCAAAACCAAATCAAAACCAAACCTAGGTGACTCTCTTTACTTTATCGTCTTGCTCAGACATTAGTTAGGATTTCTCTTGAGCAGTGCTGATGATGCTCATCAACTCTCATAAGCTGTCCATAGCTGCCAAGACAAGCTTTTTTCCAAGGTAAATTCTACAAGGGTATCCAGACCAACACTTTCAGCATATTCGTGAAGATGTTAGCCACACCCTTTTGACAACTATCCACCTCCGTTTTGTTTTTGTTCTCCAGTACATACAGCTCTACTTTGCACTATGCCTTCATTTGCCTCTCAGGAACTGTTACGCAGAAAACAGCCGGAACGTTCTTTTCTGGAGATTCACTGGTTTTATAGCATGCATTTAAATAATTGCTTTTTCACAGATGCAGTATGCAGAAAATATTAAACACTAAGGTTCAAAAGAACACCAAAGAAACATCGTGTTTTATTTGAAAAGATCAAGTTGATGATGACATCCTTCCTATTATATGTACTCTCTCAGTAACACTTTCGCAAAATGGAAATGCTACCAAGCATTCTGATTTTATGATGCACTGAGCAACTATAAGTCCCCTCTTACAATTAGGAGGAGCTGTGGGTACCAGACATTTAGTTATTTTGCAAGGTCAAAATTGTATAAAATGCTGCTGCCTTAAAACATAGGAATGGACTGCTGGTCACCATAAAAAATCTTCCTCTTTTCTCAAATGGAGAGTAAGTATAATGAAAAAGGGGAAAAAACTGCCTGGACAGACCAAATATAAATAAGGATTTGCAGAAAGAACTTCTAAGTTTCCTGACATTAGAAATCTGTTCTGACTTGCTTAGTAACAAAGCTCACACATAAAGAAACTACCAGTGGCTTTTCTACTTTTTTTTTTTTTTTTTTACCAACAGCACTATTTACTTCCCTCCTAGAGGGAGGGTAGGAAAAAAAATCATTGCATATCAATGACTTCCATTTATTCCAGCATAAGCTTTCACCAATAACAGAAGGGGAAGTTCTGCCTTACCAGATTCACTTGCCTCACTCTTGACTTCGGTGGCCCCAAGAAAAAACAGCAATGGATTTGAAACCAAATTAGTTTTTCATTACTGCCTAGATACACAGTCATTAGCACTGAAGGGAGGATGATAGGTGTAAGACTAACCTCAGCACACACCACACACTTGTGTCAGAGAGCAGTGCCAGTGGAACCACAGGCTGCAGGGCCTTAGCACTGCCCGAGCTGCTCATTGATTGCAGATTCCAGCTGCACACATGACAAAATGATCACTACTCCTTGTACTGTCTCCAGACTCCCTTCTCCTCCATGATTTCTAGGATGCACAGCAGCACACTAAATGTTACCCAATCAAACAAATCTAGTTCCTAACATTCAGCTTAAGCATAATTTAGACCACTGGTTAAAACAAATTTCTCGGTCTCCTGAAAGGGGAGCAAGTCCATGCTCCATTAAATTGGGAACTGCAGTTTAGCAACAATATGAAGGTTCTTGAATAACAGCATCCTAAGCATCTGCATGATTCTTTATAATCTCACTGTGATATCCAGAGGTCTTAGCGGGCAATATGCTAAGCAAATCGTGCATGCTGGTTTCCTCAGAGCATATGGGCTAGATGTGCATGCCTAATTGCTACTACTTTCAAGCTCATCAAAAGCTGCAATTAAATCAAATCTCTCGAAACTAGAACGGCATGAGTCAATGAATTTTTCAGATATGGAGAAGTGATTCAGGCACAGTAAACACTTTTGCTGCATTAGTCCACAGCCCTCAGAGGCATTTTATGTCACTTCATCTCAATTAACCTCCCAAGAAAACAACTGAGATCTGAACAAGAGAGAGGGGGAAAACGACATTACTGACTACACAATAGCCTACTCTGATGTCATAATGCTGTATTAATTGAGTCATAGGCAGATTTCCTGGAATTCAGGTTTAAAGCAGAAAAGCAGGAGATACAGACAGAAGAACAGCCGCATGATGAATCACAGGAGAAGTTATTTCAGATATCAATGAAGTTATTACTGCTGAAAGTTGATTTCCCAACTGCACCTCAACGCATTATTCAGCTTCAAAATTTTCCCCATTTCGATTTTGTACATACTGTAAATGAATAATTCTATCTTTCTCACAGTGACTTTTATGTCACAATATGGCTTTCTTTCTCCTTGCTTCCAGAAAAGACAATTTACTCTATACTTATACCTGCCACTACCTGTTCTGATACTGTTGTCCCAGCAGCACCTTTTCATAGCAGCACTGACAGGAATAACCATCAGTACTCTGCTACATCATTTTAATACACTTTTTTCATTATGCTACATTGCATTCCACAGAAGAAAATTCAGTGCTTCCTTTGGAGCAGAAAATCTCAGGGATTATTGTAGCTACATGCAAAGGCCTGTGGGGCAGGCACACCAGCAGCACTGCGAAATTCTCTATCTGAAATTTACTATCTGCAAACTTTGAGTTATTTAAACATTTCTGTACCTTCTGTACCTCTCACTCCCCTTCTGCATTTTAACATTCATAACAATTGTAACAATCTGAAGAAAAGATTGGTGTGGCAAGGAGAAATGCAAAGTGGTTACTGAAATCACAAATGCTCTAGAAGTATCCTACCAGAAAAAGTGTACTGGCAGCAGTGGCCCACCCTCTCTCCTACAGCACTAGCACACCCTCTGTGCTGCTCCCTCCATTACAGGGACCATCTACTGGGATCCAAGAGATCCCACTCCTATCTGTTAGTGCTGCTCTATCAGCCTTTTCGTATATCCTCCCAATTCCCTATCAGCCTTCTTCGCATTGCCAATCTTCCCTTTCACATTCCAGCAATGGCTCTGCCACTTTTCTCCAGTACTGTACTCTCTCTAAGCACTACACCAGGAGTACAAGGATTACCTACCAGGGGAACTAGACACAGGCTAAAGTTTCCACTGTCTATCGATAGCTTCTAGCCTCTGCCAGGTCACTTAAAGAGAGCATACTAACATAACATACTCACACAGTCTAGGCAGAAATAAAGCTCTCATTTCTATTAGAAATAACTCGCTAACTGCTAGAAAGAAGAAATAGAAAAGATATTGGAAAGAAAAACTTGTCTGCGTGGGATTAGAAGTTTGATGAGAGTCCCATTAAACAAATAAAAGTAACCCCCACACTCCTGAACTCAGCAACTGTGTCACAGAGCTGACACAAATCTCTGGGTAACCTTTCTCATTTGGGACAAGCAATCTCCTACCATTTGAAACTATCCCCAGTCGGTGAGAATTTATTCTTTGGTCTCAATGTAAATCAAGTATAAACGGTTTCCCTCCTACTTTAGGGTCACATGGTTTCCAAGTTTTAACATTAATGATGTCCCAGCAGACTACAAAAAGCAAAAGTAGGAATTGCATTAACTGTGCTAAATGGAGAATACAACCAATAGTAGAAAAGAAGTTCTTACCACATCAAACTTCTCAGTTTAAAATTATGCAGGAAACTTCAGTCATAGCTCATCTTTAAAAAAGGCAAAACCCACAGTTTTACAGCCTACTAATAAATAAGTTCAATTCAGATAATGCAGATTTTTCTCTAACTGTCAACAGATGAAAGTCACTGTGTTGGCAAGACACTTCACTTGGTAAAGGCCACTTACACAGGATTTTCATCGAACATCAGCTGTACATCTGAAGATTTTAACTTTGAAAAAGAAATTCCTTTCAAAGCACTTAGACAATCCATTAGTATGATGGACACAATTCCCACCCTTCCATCACCGACCTTCCTTAGTTTTGTCAATATATTTCTGTGAGGGACTAGAGAATTCCATCCAGGTAGCTGTGCAATAACGTCGGGGCACAAGTTCCTCTCCTCCTAGAGCACCCAGTTAGTACTGCTCAGTTTATCTGTATCTCCTCAAGTTACTATATGTTTTCACGCACAGATGATTTAATTAGTCTCCCGGCTCTAAAAGCCAGCTTCGGGTGTCACTTCGGACCCATCTATTACAGAACGGAACGACAGGAAGAATTACGAGTTCTCATTATGAAGCAAGTCTTGAGCAACTGCATTACTCAACTCAACCAACGCGAACTTTCCTTTCACCCTCTTCTTGCTGCTTCGAAAGCCCAAAGCGCCATCTCCCGCTGAGCAGCTGGAACCACAAATACTGATTCCGGCAGCTGATGAACCGCTCCAGGGACTCAAATCCGTCTGGGTCGGTACCAACAATTAAATACGTTTTCTCACCGAACAGCTCAGTATGTCACAGCCGCCAGAAACGCTGTTCTTGGAGAGGAGCAGTCGTATGAACAGCTGGATCAAAGCTGCCCAGGGCTCACGCACCAGGAACGTAACATGAAAGGAATTTTTCCTAGATTTCAGCAGGAAGACAAGTTATCACTTTGTGCATGTTTACAGCAGATTTCGTATTGAAATCTCACTTCAAACACATTGTTACAGTTTCCAGCAGGAAAACAGCACATGATACCCACTGGGCTCAAAACAGAAGACAAACAGACCTTAATAAAATTACTTCACAGACCTCACGCACACATACAAATTTCTTTAAATATCACTCTTTGTATTCCTGTAAAAACCGAACATCCTTAAATTAAAATATGCAGAGAATCGCAGAATCATTTAGGTTGGATAAGAGTTCTAAGATCATTGAGTCCAACTAATGGACCAACGTAATTATCAAACAAATATCAAATACAAAATTTAAGGAGTATAGGACGCTAACAGCTGATCCCCACATATGGAGAACATAAAAGAGACGGTAAGTACAACAAAAATTTATCATCAGAAAAAAAATTCTGAGGCTCTTTTCATACGTGTTTTGGGACAGGGCAAAGAGAGACAGAATGAGGTATGAGTCAGGCATTGTGTTGACTAGACCCATCTGTGTAGTGACAACAATAACAAAGAAGTTTTTATATACATTTTGGATATACGCACTGGCAGAGCAATAGAAATATTTTCTGTCGAAGCTGCAACTGAACTTGCAACATATTTGGCTAAAATTAAGAGAGGAAAAAACACATGTAATGCTAAAATTATACTTCTAATAATGGGCTAATTTGATTTGTCTATTGGAAAGACCATGGAAGACTATAAATAAGTCATCATTTCCCACTTTAACAACAAACTGGGCTTTTCCTATCTCTGTAAACCTTTGTAAAACAACCTTAATTTCAGCAGGTGGCTCCATACAAAATGGTTCCAGATCAACACGGTCACAACCTTGAAATTTTCATAGTAATCATCAATAAAGTGAAAGCCAACGGTAGCCTTGGACTATATAGTGGAGTCAGCGTAAGAATTAGTGTCATTCACAACTCATCAAAAAACCAAAAATCTTTTCTCACAATAATAACGAATCAAGTAGAATGACACCATGCTGAGCAGTGACACTCCTTTTATCACCAGTGAACTTGCTGCCAATTGAAACCCTGGGTCCTCTGGTTCAAGTCACTTCCGTAATAAAAGTGATTACGAAGGACACTTTCATGCTACAGGATATTTATTGCCCTTACCGTCAGAAAAAGAAAAAATCAAAAAGTGTAACTTGCAAATGACGTACGAAATGAATTGTCACACTATTCTTTCTTCCCTTCTGTTTTAAAAGTCATAATTAGAGTTGACATTCCGATCTTAGGATGTGCACACAGGTATATTGTTACTTTTCCGGAAAAGCTTAAAAAGTTGTGGAGCACAATCATCCCTAAACAAGTACTTCAATTTCTGTACTGTTGAGAGTCAGACACCTATTGATTCTACTTAATGTTTTTAAATTACGATTTTTAGCACAGGAAGTAGCAGTATGTGAGTAAAAATCTTGAAATGATACTGAGGAAGTGTTACCAACAGAGAGGCAAATTGAAATTACTCCTTAAGAAACAATCAGCTGATCTTGAAGACTAGAACCTGAGACATGGGTGGCCCATAACGAGAATCTCCCCCATCAGCTAGGAACTAAACGAGAAATAAGAAAGCCTGGCGTTTCTCGCTCTCGGAACGCCCACCAGCCCGGCGCCCGCGCACCTGGGGCACGGGGCTGAGACCCCCGCGCGAGGAGAGCGCGTGCCCGCCACGTCTGGCCAATCAGGCGGCAAGGCTGAGGCGCGCTCCTGTGATTAGTCACGAAGCCCCTCGCGGGCGGAGAGGAGTCCGTGTAGGGGCGGGAGAGCGCAGTGCGCGGGGCTATGATTGGCCGGGCCGACGGGAAGGGCTATGATTGGCCGGGCCGGCAGGGGGTGCGCGCAGTGTGCGGGGCTATGATTGGTCGGGCCGGCGTGTGGGGCTGTGATTGGCCGGGCTGGCGCGATGGCGGCGGCGGCAATGGTGGCGGCGGCGGGCGGCGGCGATTTCTCGGATTTGCGGGAGATTAAGAAGCAGCTGCTGAGCGTGGCGGAGCGGAGCCGCGAACGCGGTTTGCAGCACAGCGGGAAGTGGTGAGCGGAGCTGAGTCCCAGATCGATGGGCCCCGGGCAAACATGTTCTTTGCCGGGAGGTAGGACGAGACGGAGCTAGGTTTGTTTGGTCTCGGGAAGAGGCGAGTACCTCATCATTTTCTACAACTCTCTGAAAGGAGGTTGCAGTGAGGTGAGGGCCCGTCTCTTTTGCCGTGCCTGCAGGGAGGGGACTAGAGGAAATGGCCTTAAGTTGAGACAGGGGAGATTCAGTAAGACATTAGAAATTTTTTTTTTTCACTGTTCAGGTGGTCAGGCACTGGAATAGGTTTCCCAGGGAGGTGGTGGAGTCACAATCCTTAGAAGCGCGTAAGAAGTGTCTGCATCTGGCGCTAGGTGTTGTGGTTTAGGGATGACAGTGGTCGTGCTGGGCTGACGGTTGGACTTGATGATCTTACAGGTCTCCTTCAACCTTGATGATTCAATGATTCTAAGGCTCTCTTTCCCTCAGGGCTGCTGAACTTGCATTCGCCTTGGAGCCACTGCCACTGAGCGAGCTGCCGCCTCCCCCCGTACTCACCGAGGTATGGGCCCAGGCTTTGCTGGGGGGAAAGTGGCTGAGCTCTAGGAGAAGGTGCTGCAGCTCTTGGGGGTGGGCTGTTTAATCTTAACTGTGGGGGAAAATACACAATTGTGGTCTCCCAAATCGCACAGGTGGGAGTCTGTGCTGAGTGCCAATCCTGCCATAATGCTGGGAACTTCCTTTCCATGGTGTGTTCAATGGGGTGACAGAGCTGAATGTGCTTTCCTGGATGAAAGCATTATCTGTTGCTGTGTCCTTAAGGAGGTGCTCTGTAAACCAAATTTGAAATCACACGTATGCTACTTGATTTTTATTCCTCTTTACATAGGTCAGAATTTATTTTAATACAAATCGTGTTATGCTATTAAACTTGTGCTCCTTAGGACACAAGAAAAACAAGTTGTGTCTCCATCCCCACCTCTGTAGGAATACAGTAGAACTCATAGGTATGTGCCAGTGCTGGTATATTACAGAAGTGTAACATGTCATAAATGTATTTCAAGGTATAATTACCAAGGAAATGTTCTCCTGTATGTGAGCAGATTAATATTCTTTTATATGGAATTCCTGGGCAGGTTTCTTGTTTATAGTCCTTCATACTTATTGAACAGCTAAGTCTTGCCTTCTGGCAGCTTGCCATTTATTTTAAATGCTCCTAAGTAGTCTGTTCTCGTTATTTAAGAACTCCAGAATCGGGTCATGTGAGGAAGTGGAGGAACTTCTCGGATAGTACTTAAACCGTCTTTGAAGATGAATAAACTACATTTTTAGCTTTTGGAGCAATTTCATTGATACGTTTGTAACCATGATTTTCCTAAAGTATGTCAGAGCTTCCCAGGTCTTAAAACTCTTGTTTGTCCCTGTAGGAGGATGCTCGTGATCTGGATGCTTACACATTGGCCAAGTCTTACTTCGATCTCAAGGAATATGACAGGGCTGCCTACTTCTTACGGGGCTGCAAGAGCCAAAAAGCTTACTTCTTATACATGTACTCCAGATATCTGGTAAGGTAGAAAAAAAAGTTGCTTCCTAGCACTGAACTCCTCTGCTTCCTACCTCTCCCTGGCATATCTTATGTTTTTGCTTATTCTGTTCCTGATGACTGCCTTGAAGTCCAAATTCTGTGCTGGGGTAAAGAAAGATAGGGCTGTTCTTTTCAGAACTGTGATGTCTATGAAAATTCAGTGTACATGCTGCTGCAAGTGCTGCAGCAAACGTAGGAAATATACTATTGTAATGTAATCTTGGATTTTCTCTCTTTTCCACAGTCAGGGGAAAAGAAGAAGGATGATGAGACAGTTGATAGTTTGGGTAAGTGTCTGGTGTCAAGAAACACCTGACAATATAATGAAGCTTCTGCTCTTGACTCTTCATGTAACTCATCATGGGTTTATGGCTTTCCCCTCAATTTTTTGGATAATGGTGTGCTGGAACATGATTTCTTTCATTCTCTTTTGATTCATTGGCTTAATTACAGGTTACAGATTTTCATCTATTAGGTCTTCTTTTAAACTGGGTGACCAGACTAAGCAATTTTCTTTAAAATGGGAAAAATAAACACAGGCTGGGAAGCCATCATGTCAGATAATTCAGATAATTCTGAATGTACCCTAGACTTTGCATTGCTGTGGTGAGACTCCTTATTGCAAGCTAGCTGTGTGGCTTTCTCTTTGTGTAGGACCTCTGGAAAAAGGACAGGTGAAAAATGAAGCTCTGCGAGAATTGAGAGTTGAGCTCAGCAAGAAACACAAGGCACAGGAACTGGATGGATTTGGCCTTTATCTGTAAGTGTCTGCATCTATTTCTTATATATGTGTATGGATATGCAAAATTTCATTATTCTTGTCAACCTCATACTTTTTTTTACAGATACGGTGTTGTGCTGCGGAAGCTGGACCTGGTGAAAGAAGCAATAGATGTGTTCGTTGAAGCTGCTCATGTCCTGCCTTTGCATTGGGGAGCCTGGCTGGAACTTTGCAACTTGATTACAGATAAAGAGATGGTAAAACTTTGGAGATACCAAGATGTGGTAACAAATCTCAGTTTAGCCTGGTTCAGCAGCCAGTGTTCCTGTTGCCACAAAATTGTTGTTGCCCACTGCTTTATTCTGTGAGATGCTGTTGGGCAGGGCAATCCAAAACTTTGGATTGTAAATTATGTTGTTAAATCCTCTTTATCTTCAACTGCTGGCCATGCTGTAGCTTGAGAATCAGGCAGGGCTGATTTCTTATCATTCATCCACAAAGTGGTTCAAGAAATTTCTAATTCATGTATTTTGGAAGTAGTTGTCACCAGGGTTATCACCTTATCAAATGAAGGAGATCCTCTTAAGAGACTTCTCTTTTTTATTTTTTCTTAATCTGGTTCTAGTTCCTCAGTTATTGAGCACTTTTGATAGCTTGAAAGGATATATAGAATCACTACTCTCAAAACTGAAATGATAATGTACAAAGCCACATAGGAGGTGAATTGTATCAAAGAAACAAACTTCATGTATAAAACCAAAATAGATTATTTTTCTTTCTGCATGGAATTTGAGTCCACTCCTAGAATTCTTCAGTAAATTCTGGCTGATGAAGTGTTTAAGACAGTACAAGTGATGCAGAAGAGAGCATTACCAATTTGTGGGAAAAAGGAAGTTTATTATATTATTTTAAGTCTGCTCACTTAGTTCATTGAAATTAGTGATATGATACTGGTGTTCAAACATAGGAAGAAAGTGCAGGCTTTCGAAGGACTTCTGAATTTAATGGCTGAAGCAAGAGCCAGGTGATGTCGGATATGAAAACAGTTTCTTCCCCTATTGACCACATGGATTTAAGAAAGCGACTGCAGGAAAGCAGTCTCTTACCTCAGGACCATCTACTAAGTCATGGGAGGGAAGATAATGGATTCTTTGCCACATACAGCTTGTAGAATACTTCTGATTGTCATATCTTCCTCCTCTCCTTTGATTCTTGCTAGTTGAAGTTCCTGTCCTTACCAGATACATGGATGAAAGAGTTCTTTCTTGCGCACATTTATACAGAGCTGCAGCTGATAGAGGAAGCTCTGCAGAAGTATCAGAGTCTCATTGATGCGGGCTTTTCCAAAAGCACTTACATCATCTCTCAGATTGCAGTTGCCTACCACAATATAAGAGGTCAGTGACACTAAGTAGTAGGAATGACCCTCTTCATGCAAACTTGGCATTTATAGTTGTTGGTGTCCCATCTGCTGTTCTTTCTTCAGATATTGACAAAGCCTTATCCATCTTTAATGAGCTGAGGAAACAAGATCCTTACAGGATAGAAAACATGGACACTTTCTCCAACTTGCTCTATGTAAGGGTAAGCACTCTTCTGTGGCCTGTCCATACTGATGGTGTTTGTTGGAGGTACGTTAAACACTAGCAAAGCAGCTGGTGCTGTCCAGCCTCTCTGAATACAGGCTTTCTGTTTCCCAACTCCATGGAAGAGATGCACTGCGTGCGTTGCTAATTGCTTAGGTTTTCTTTCAAAACAATGTGCTCCTTCTCTCATCACTTCCATCTTTTGTTCCACTAGAGCATGAAGCCTGAGTTGAGCTACCTGGCTCACAATCTCTGTGAGATTGACAAGTATCGTGTTGAGACCTGCTGTGTAATTGGTGAGAGCTGGTTCTTTTACATGTTATTTTTACATCTTATTTTGCTGTCTGTAGGCTGTGTGAGGGAATCTTGGAAACACTTGTAGAAGTGATCAGCCAGCAAGGCAATCAAAATCACCACTTGGTGAATGTGGATTCAGGCAGCCCGAAAAGCAGGCTAAATGACAGAATACCCTTTTTTCTCATTTCTCTCTGAAAGAGCTGCTGTAATACTACCAGGGCAGAACAGAGACCCATCTACCTGAAAATCCCTTTATAGTCTTCGAACTCCAGTGGAAATAATTGTGTTTCAGAAGCAGGAAATTAATTTGTTAGATCATGACGTTCCAAGAGGATGGAATCATAAATTGATTGGTACAGCTGGGAAAAGATTTACCATAACACTGGCAAAGAGAGTGCAATTAGGTATTTTGAGGTTTGAATCAGTTCTGTCTTTATTAGGACTCTCTAATTTGTTACGAGGTAGTAGATAATACGCATTACATCCTTTTTTCTCCTTTTCTATTGGTGTTGGGGCTTTTGTTGGTTGGTTGTGGATTTTTAAAATTTATTTCAATATTGTGACTTTTGTTTTAGGAAATTATTATAGCTTGCGTTCCCAGCATGAAAAAGCAGCGCTCTATTTCCAGAGGGCCTTGAAACTGAATCCTCGTTATCTAGGAGCCTGGACACTTATGGGACATGAGTATATGGAAATGAAGAACACATCTGCAGCTATCCAGGCTTATAGGTACTGCTCATGTACTGCACAAAATGGTGTTTGTTTCTGAAATAGTTATCTTCCTATTTTTTCTTAGTGCTTTGTTAGACTCGGTCTTGGTTTTGATCCTGACTTTCTGTCTAGTTCATTTCCTTTTCTTTGACAGGCATGCAATAGAGGTGAACAAAAGGGACTACAGAGCGTGGTATGGCTTGGGGCAAACCTATGAAATCCTCAAAATGCCGTTTTACTGTCTCTACTACTACCGACGGGCCCACCAGCTCAGGTAGAGTTGAGAATGGAGCCATGTTTATTGGTCTTCATTCTGACATGGTTGATACTGGCTAAGGAGTTTACATACAAGAACTAAGTTGGGGAAGGGAAAAAACATCGATGCTTTGTGATGTGTGCAGTCTCACTGTTCCAAATCCTTTTAGTTGTGTTAGTTAACTGTTAACAAAGGCTTTGTCACTTAAATGTTGGGGATGACTGGTCAGGAATATGAGCAATGTTTTATGCAAAAGGATGACAGACTGCCAGGTGTAGATTATTTTTTTAACCCTGACCACCCCCCTCCCCCCTTTCCCTCACCCTAAGATTAGCTGGAGTCCTTTGAAAACTACCCTAAGAATTGCTCTTTTACAGACCAAATGATTCTCGTATGCTGGTTGCTCTGGGAGAATGCTATGAGAAACTCAATCAGCTGGTGGAAGCTAAAAAGGTGAGAACTGATGTGTAAGACTTAAGGTGTCTCCCAGAACACTGGGTGAAATTGCAGCAAAATTATGTAGCTAGTGCTACCTAAACTCTTTGGCAGTTAAAACTAGGGAAGTATTGCTGCAATCTAACTAGAGCAGCTGATAAATAAGGAGTTGTCTACAGATACATGCCCCTTTTGGTGACAAACGCTGTAGTTTGTTGTTTCTGACTTGCATGCTGGAGTCGTGAGCTGGAGTGATTTTTGTGGCATGCTTGACTGACTTTTCTTCCTTGACAGTGCTATTGGAGAGCTTATGCTGTGGGAGATGTGGAGAAAATGGCACTTGTGAAACTTGCCAAGTGAGTATGTACCCTCACTGAACTGTCAGGGTTGTGTTAAATGCAAGTTGCACTTTGATACCTAAGGATAAAATATGGAATGTAAACAAGTGGAATTCCTGTTAGATAGTGTAACTTTTGGAGCTGTTTAAGAACTGGTATCTTTAGGACTGTAGTGACTGCTAATTTTGGTGTCCAGCTTTATCTTTGTTTCCATCAGGATAACTAGAGAGAATGATAGCATAATGTGGGTTGCAAAGGACTTCTGAATCCGGAGGTGATTTGAGCAGGCAGTGCTAGCAATTGTATTTGTCGTATTGCAACTTAAAAACAACCCATGACAGTAGATGATGTACAAAATTGTAGTTTGATTTTATTTTTCCTCTCTTAGTATATGGCTGTGACATTGGAAGAGGTCTAATGTGAATATTGTGACATCAGCACTAAATTTTTTGGTGGGGATAAAGTAATATAAACTGGGAAAAGCAAAGGGGGAAAAAAGGGCAAGTGAAAAGTGAAACTGCTGTACAAATTTGGGCTGTAGCAGGGGAAGGAGTACTGGAGGAAATAGTGAGTAAGTAGAATGGCAAAAGTCTGTTAAAACGTTTAAAATGCAACAGAATAAACAAAGGTCCCTGCTTTGGTTGTCACTGCTTCTAGCCGTCTAGTCACTATCTGACTGCCTCCCTGTCTGTCAGCATGAATGGAAGCTGGATATTCTCTTTCCATGAGGGGCAGTACATGTTGCATGTCCTGTAAATTCTGAAGGAAAGGACCTGGCTTTAGTCCAGGTCAGGTTGAGCAGGTACTTTCTCATAGGCCAAGAAGGTCTTCAACTTGCAGTCTTGTTCCAGTGACCCACTTTTCTCCTTTTCTAGGTTGCATGAACAGCTGAATGAATCTGAACAGGCAGCTCAATGCTACATCAAATATATCCAGGATATCTATTCCTGTGGGGTAAGATGGTATCTTGGGAATAAAAGGAGAAGTAAACATGGTGTAGAACTACTTTGGAAGGCACTTAACAGATGATGTTTTTTACCCCACTCACTGTAGGAGGTAGTGGAGCACCTGGAGGTCAGCACTGCATTCCGTTACCTGGCCCAGTACTACTTCAAGTGTAAGCTTTGGGATGAAGCCTCAGCATGTGCTCAGAAATGCTGTGCCTTCAATGATGTGAGTAGCTGCGCAGTTTTTGGTGCTTCTTTCTTAAGGGATCTATGACCTTGATCTTGGCTCCCCTCAGAGTAGGAAGAATCCTTGATGAAGAAATGAGGGCTCTCTGCCGTACAAGTCACATCCTGAATGGTGGTTGTTGTGTATACCTGATCGCTCATGCTGAGTATGGTTGATAAAAGTCATGGAATGTGGTGTAGATAGTGAAATTGAACCATATCTCATTGGCATTCACTAAGTAAAAGAATTTGAAGCTTCACATGGCAGTCTTAAGGCTGCTAAAAATCTTGGTGGTGAGGAGGCAGTTGAGTGGTCACAAACTCCCACACACTGTGTAGTGATGGTACTTCTAAAACTTCTTTTTTCTCATCTTCTGTGTGTAGACAGTACAGAGAATATAATAGCAGTTGGGTTTTGTGTGCAGCTCCATACTCTGCGATGTTACGTATCTGTAAGTGGGCAGTTTGGGATTTTTAATTTCAGCCTAGTGGTAGACACTAACCATGAGTGCGGGGTGTTTGGCCTATCCTTGACAAAGCTGCATGGAGCTCTCTACGACCTGAATTCACCTTATTTGAAGTTTTCCCAATCTACTTTTTGCTGGAATATTTAGGCAGCTTCAGTGGTTGATGGTTCTATTCTATGAAATATCCAAGAAACACACCAATGGGGAGTAAAAGGAGGAAAGACTAAAACCAAAAAAGTGACTTACCTTAATATTTTTAAGGAGCAGAAGAAAAAAGAATTGAGAATGACTTTTATAGCTTGTAGCCCTACAGAATGACGGACTACTTTAAGTTATACTGCTTACATACTGAATTGACCCAGAAACCATCCATTCATAGGTGTGTTGTTTTGTTTTCTACAAATTAATTTCAGACCAGAGAAGAAGGAAAGGCCCTGCTGCGGCAGATCTTACAGCTTCGCAACCAAGGAGAATCATCATCCACAGATGTTGCCGCTCCCTTTTTCCTTCCTGCATCCTTGTCAGCCAACAACACTCCCACACGTCGTGTCTCCCCTCTCAATCTGTCTTCTGTAACACCATGAACAATTCTGATACTTCTAACTTGTGCACTGGATGTGACATTGCAGATGGGACATGCAACCACTTACTTCTTTCTAGGGAAATTGCTCCTTTTGTTGTTGCCGTCACATGAAGGGTAGAAGTTAGCAGAGTCTGCAGCTGAAGACAGATGGGCCCCAACAGGCAAAGGGGCACCTGATGTGCAAATGCCTGTGCTGAGATGTGAGAACCTGCTCTACTTCTCACCAAGTCATTCCAGTCAGAGGGCAGACATGTCCCACTACACAGGACTACTCCTAACTGAGGCATTGGGAAGAGTTTGTCTGCTTGAGTTAAAATACATTTGAAGTTTGATTCTGCCAAGTTACATCTGGTCTTTACTGCACTTCTTTGGATGACCTCTTAGTGGTATCGCTGCTGTCCTAATCAGAGACCGTTACCTACCTGTCTACTTAATGAGTTTTGCTTGTCTTGAACTACACAGGAGATGTTTCACTTAAGCAGTAGAATAGGCACTTAGAGATAGGTCCCGTGGGTATGTTGAAGGATTGCCAAATGTCAGAGGAGTCCCAAGTAGCTACAGGTGCCAGCTGTCCGAGTTCTTGCTGTAGAAGTGACGGATAGTTTCAGCTTTCAGTAGAAAAGCAGTCAGGATAGCACAGTTAAAAAAATAAGTGAAGTTACTGTGCTTGGGCTTCTTTATGGTGCAGCTTTCATGTGTACTGTAGCAAATGGAATCAAAGGAACTATAACGGATCATTTTGTTAAGGAGGCGAAAAGATAATTATGCCTTTGTTTCAGAATTAGTGTCCTTGTTCACCGCTATACATTTACAGCCTTATCCCTGTGTCTGTGGCATGACTTCAGTCAAGGACAAAGCATTTTAAAAACTCTTTCCCATTTAGCTGTAGCTTCCTGGGTTTCACGAGACCAGTTGTACAGGTGCGCACATCATGAAACCTGCGGGTCACAGCCCTGGGCCCTCCTCTGCACATTGCATTTGCATTGTGTGCATGCAGCAGAGGGAACCCATGTTCTTAGTTGCGAGCATCTCTAGAAATTACTGTCTTATATTCAATAGCATCCATTTAACAGCCATTTCTACTGCAGATAGTTTTAAACAGTAAAACTGGATCTTGGTGTATTTTGCAAGAACTCTCCTAATTATTCCAGGCAAACCTGAGGATATCAATGAGACCATTTGTAAAAGTGTTGTCACTAAGGGCACATTGTGGTTGATGAACGTGGTGGCCCTGTACGCAGGGGTTAATGTACTGGTGGATAAGGGAAGAGTGACTCATGTCATTTACCTGGGCTTGTGCAAAGCATTTGACACTGTTGCTTCCACACAGTGTCCTTATCTCTAAGCTGGAAAGACATGGAGTGGATAGGTGGACCCCAGGGTGAGGAAGGTCACACTCCCAAATATTGTGGCCATTGACTTGCTGTCCAGATGGAGACTAGTGATGAGATGTGTCGGGAGTCGCGAGGTCTGGCGTGAGCTCCAGCCTGGGGCCTCGGGGACTCCGGACGCCTCGTGTCACCCTGGCTGTGGGCCGAGGGCTGCGGCCCTTCGCCCCTAGAGGCCGGTTTGGTCAGAACCCGGCGGCAGGGAGTCCTGACGGAGCCGCAGGGTCCGAGGCTCCGCGGGCACTCTTCGGCCGGATCGGCCCGCGCTCCCCGCAGCGTTGCCAGTGCTGCCGGGCGCGCAGCTGCGGCGGGGCGGGCGGGCGCTTTCAGCGTCGGCGCGCAGGAGGCATCGGGGCCGGTGCGGGCGCTGGAGCCGCCACGGCGGCAGGACGATGGATGCGTCGTGCTCATCCCTCGCCGCTCGGCATCTTTCCCTGGCGGCACGGTGAGCGACAGCGGCGGCCAGGAGGGTCGCCCGGTGCCCGCGGCGGTAGAACAATGACCGGCCGGCTGCGGGGGGCTGGGGTGGCGGCGCGGCTGGGGAGAGGAAGCGATGGAGGGGATGGACGGGAGGGGAGCGCGAGCGGGAGCCGGCGCTGGTGATGGAGAGGAGATGGCGGGAGA